>JAAXNX010000845.1:0-22539 GCA_036491905.1 Folsomia manolachei | reverse complement strand
CTGATTTAGACGAAGCTTAATTGACCTTGCTGTTCTCTTTATAAGTTTGTGTATGAGATTTATTTAATAAGTATTGCAACACACAAGGAATACCTTAAAGAAAAGATTGAAAGAACTATTTACCGAAATTATTTAAAACATTATATTCATACCTTACATACATTTATTATATTCAGAGCCGAAAATTATTTATGATAATATTTGTATCCTATTCGTATTAAAATACAGATATCATTTGTACTTTGCCCTGATTATTTGCAACAGAAGGAGCAGTGACAAATATATTATTTGCAATTTTACAACATATTATTTGTATTTCAAATGAACTGACTGTCTTATTTGTGGCTGGACTTTATTTATAGTTTTAGTTAACCAGAGATAAGAAACAAAACTTGAACTAAATTAATGAACTTTTCGGTAACACGAGTATTTATAAAATTATTATTTTATTCTAGACCATATTAATTATATATAAAAAAAGAACATTATGCAACCACTACTCAAAGTGGTTATTTTATAGTTAAGATGATGAATTTATTTTCTTAGCTTATAAGTTTATTTAGGATTTTTAATTTCACTGAAATATGAAATTGAGTATAGTATTCATGAATGAATTACAATTAATTAGTTTTGTTCAATCCATGCTGAAGCTCGATATTTTTAATGGAAAAAGATTATTAATTATTTAGTAACAATTTACTAATAATTATAGGTATCAGCTGAGAAAAATGAACTATCTATACTTTAACAAATGTTAGATTACGTATACCTTCTACTTTCACCATTCAACTCAACCTTACCAAACAGGTGCGTACGAACGATTAATTAATGTAGTTTTAAGCTTTTTGTAGACTCCAGTAATTTGCGTAACAATGATTTCTTACCCTGCAAAATATTTGCTTTATTGTGTTTTATTTATTTGCTTTCAAAGCATTCATTTCATTGCCTTCTTCATTCGTTTATTTCCTCAATTATTCAAGAATCCACACTTTTTTCTCATCATCTGGATTTGTCGCTACATTTCATTGTGGCTTCCCATTTCATCTAATTTCCAACACACAGCCTTGACCTTACAACTGCTGTATTGTTATCGGCTCATGAAAAAAGCATTATTTAATATCATCATCGGCTGCACTTGCATATCTCATTTGTCAAACAGCAAGCAAATCATTTATTCATGTTGCACGTGCTGAGCATTTTTACGCATTTTCTGAATACTGACTGGCAGGCTGGCGTAAATCTTCATATTTGTCATTTTCATTAAATTCTATAAATGAAACATTTCCACTTCTTACTTTATTTTATTCGCCAAGGCACGGGACACCATTCCTTATTGCTAAAAACAAGACACGACATCATAAGTTTGTCAATCACATAAAATAGATTACAAAGTCGTGACGCGTGTGTTCCTTCGTCTCGACTACACTGCAGACCAAGTAATCATTAATAGAGTTGGATCGAGATATCCTGACCAAACGGGAGTTCGTGACATTGGGCTCCTTCCAATAACATGGCAGTTTCACAATAATTGCAAATAACAATTGCTTCCGTTTTCTTGTGAAGGAGAGTCATGCAAACCAATGTCTAGGAATACAGATCAATTTGTCCGTGCAATGTTTCATACCAATTAATTTGTTCATTTGATCGATAATTTTCAAATTGATTCCCTCAATTTCCTCAACTACATATTTTAAAAACATTTCTAAAGTCCCGTTCCACCCAAACCATTCCAGATCATATTCACTGAAGGGAGGAAGTAAATATGTTTGCGTTGCAGGCTACTCATTCAATTCAATCCTGAACATGAGAAGATTAAGTTGCATGCAGCGTGGATTTCCGGTTTAGCAAATACATTGCTGGCATTACATTAACAGTTGAGACAGCATTTTTTACTTCCCCTTTGATTCAGCCTGGTGGATTTTTTTATGTGGATCTGTTTTGGGAATTTTAAGAAAGGAGACGTAACATGACATTTACAGATTCTGGCCACTTGACTCAAGCTCTCAAGTGAGTTCTGAAATCAAAAATGATAATCATGCAAACAAATAAGTAAGTGGAATTGAAAGTGAGATTTGAATTTACATTCAACAGCAGGAACTTAATATTAATGCATTCAAATGCAAGGCTAGGTTGTTTGACTTCATTTTCTTTAAGACTATTTGGGTTCAGAGGAAGAGTTGAAAAAAGGGATGAAGGACAGACCGGATATTGGAATTTGATCCAGAAGAAAACGTGTTACATACTTGTTCCGGGTGAGTGGGTGCACCTTTTGGTTTGACTGGATCCTGACATTTACTAAACTAAACTTCACAAAGCTGTACTCGTTCATCGTTTCTGCTTTAATTCTTCATGATTTTGCTCGTTCCAATCTACTTTACTTGTTGTTTAGATTATCTTGAACTGTAATTAAATTTGTTGCAACTTTTGCTATGCTTGATTTATTTTAATTTTATCTACAACAACGATCTTAAAATTGCTTGAAATCTTTCCTCTGTATCTAAATTGCTTCAGGCATCGATCCGATCGTATGCACCTTCCATCAGGTTGACATTGATGTTGGTTGACCTTACATAAGTCACACTAACGGTGATGTATGTAGGGCGAAGTGTGGGTTATTATTCAAATCAAAAGAATTGGGATTTTAAACTTATTCATTTTTTAATTGACGCAAACATTCGCTTGTTTCTTGGAAGTTCTTTATAAATTATTCAACAACCGCCGGTAAGGGTTCTTTGTAATGAGTGGTCTGTTGCTTCGCCAAAATTACGAATACTTAAGCGTTGCTCTAAATGTATTATTGCCATTTTGGGTGTCCTTTAACGATTTACTAATTATAAGGTATCACCTCCCTGAATGAATTGTGAAGAAAATGCAAGTTGGTGTTAAGTCTATAGCTTAATCGTTTGAATTATTATTATCACCGCACCACAAAAACAACAATAGACTGTTAATTTTGTCTGTAATTTAATTATGACCTCAACCGATCGTCTCAACCATTTGATGAAGGGCTTATTCCCAACCGATAGTATTATTAATTTTTAATTGAACACAAAGTGAGATGTTTTAACCAAAGCAATCGTTTAGTTTCTTGTGATTTTCACCAACTGGATCCAATATATTCATTTAATGACACAAATGTGAGGGGTAAATAGTGAGTGCAGGTTTTTTGATAGGGGACACATAATTGTCAAAACTTGTACAGATATATCATAGTATGAAGACTTAAATGAGGAATTAACCCGACCTACTCATCCTAACTATGCATCACTTTACATTATTTATAAATGTTTCAAGCTCCTGCAGTCCAGGCTTGATTTGTACATGATGTAAATTAACGAAATATATTTAAGCATATGAGACTTGCATACATATTTTATCTCTTTCCACTTAATTAGGTAGGGTTTTAAGGAATGAGCCAATACTTATGAGCCAACAATTTCTAGATTTTTAATACTAATTCATATTTATCCAATAAATAAACCAGGCTGATTTTCTTGACTAACTTGAGACAAAGCTTATATCCACAATTGGTAAGGTCAAGCTTCCTGTCAAATCACAATGTTAAAGAATGCAATAACGGATTTATCGACCATTTCAAGTTTTTTATTAGAAATAGACACTGCTGAAACATTCTTTTCTAAATTTCGACTTATTCAATTAAAGAGATGCATGGCAAATGTTCTATAAAATATAAATATTCAACACATGCACAAGTGGGAATGTATTGGAGTAATTTGTACAGAATCCTGATAAAGAAGGAAATTTTTTAGATACGTATACTTCGATTTGTAGTCTGGTTGGTGTTTAACAGGTTATTCAAAGTATAGAGCATAATTATTTATATACATAAATGGAAGAATTTATACATTTAAATCATTACAAATAATATTCTAGCAAAAGAGAATTTATAAATTGAACAAACTTTTTATTCCAATAGATTTGAATTTATTTTTTCACGTTTTTAACCCTATTCAATACATGAGAGAAAGTCGTTTCTAAAAAAATGCTATTATTATCAGACCATAATATTCACCTACTTAGTTACGAAGACACTTGAAACATCAAAGTTTTACATAAAAATCATGAGTAACCATTTCTAATCAAAACTAACGCTACTAAAATATTGAATTATTGTAGGCATCCAGATAATGGCGACAATTTTGAAATTCTTGACACATTTTTAAAGTTCTACATTTATATTATAACTCGTAACTGAAATGCTTCCACTTTTCTCTGGGTAGTCAATTAGGATGTAACCCTTCGTGTAGCGATTGATATCATTATTACGTATTAAAATAACCATTTAATTATTAATTAACCACTAATCATCAGCGCGGTGCAGCCACCCTATTACAAGTATTATTAGTGTAGAGTTTTAACCTACAAACCACATCGTTTGGAGTAGCATCATTAATTAATCAATCAATTACTTAATTAAATTCATATGCTATACAGAACAGAATGCTAACTAGCTAGCTATCTTTAAGAGCTACTAGCACATCATAGCGATCACATACAAACTTTGGGTGTAATTGTTTTCATGTATTCTACAAAATGCGTAAGCACATCAAAACATTTATAGCTCTGACGTGAAGTCACGGGGTCACACCGACAAAAATAAATTTCCTTCCTGACAGTTTCCGAATAAAATGCAATTTACGAAAGTAAATCTATCCGGAAAAAATACTCCAATTTCGAGGATAGGTAGAAAAACAAATAAATAAAACTGGCAAATTAATAACGAAACAATATGCAAGGTAGATATTTTGGAGTAAAAGTTTTAGAGTTTTTAAATCACAATAGCTTTCATTACAGTGATAGGATAAATATTTTTGAAAAATTTTAAACTAAATAAATGCTTTGGGATTATTAGGTGGCGTTGCAAACGGAGCGAGCGAGAAAGTTTATTAAATAGTTACATAATTTATATTCTGCTACAGCATACTTTTTTATATTATACATAATCCTTTGTTACACTTTATTGTTTTGGTTCCTTCTCGAGAATTTACTCGCATGCAGAAAACTACGGCATTATGAAGTGTTTATAAATGTGTTTCTTTCTTGAGGCAAGTAAATTGAACGTGTTTAAAACCATATTCTTTAGCTTCCTAATACCCGTTCTTGGTTAATTCAAGTTGGTTTAAAAGGTATTATTTACTTGGGCTGTGCTACAAAATCGAAAGTTTGAACGCCTACGAATATAAAACTATGCAAATTAAAGTTTGACTATTATTAAATAGTTAATTGTGTGTGTGTGTGCAGTGTGATGGGGTGTGGTTAAAATATTTAATAATATTTATACTTCGTTGTCGAGAATTTTAAAATCTAATCTAATCTAAACCACTGAATGACGAAGCAGAATGAATAGTGCTAAAAGTTACTTAATTGTGATCTGTTGAATTTAAGGGTAATTGACATTTTTTAACTTTATTATTTTAACTGGCATTTTTTATTGTTATTAAATGAGTTTGTATTGTTTGTTTTGTTTATGCAATAATTGAATAAAACTTTTGAAAATGTTTTTTTTTTGTTTTTTATGATTTTATTTTTGTTTAAACTTTTACCTTTACCTTTTTGTTCACTTTTCGACTTTCACTTTTTAGGTTTTACTTCATGCGGGTTTAGTCTGAGAAAGTAAGTGAGCATGCAGAAGAAGTGAATGTTTCGAAATATAAAAAAGTGGTCATGAGCGTATTTCATTAGTTAATAATCTATTTAAATAGCATATTACGAGAGGTGACATACGCAATGCAACACGCTTGCAAATTGCACTTTGAGCAAGGGAAATACAGGTACACTGTAGATTTCATGTTTAAACTAAATAATAATTAGTGTACTTAATTCAAAAGTTTGATAAATTTTAATTGTGACAGCCTGTGTAATTGTTTATAGTACAGCTATAANGTACACTGTAGATTTCATGTTTAAACTAAATAATAATTAGTGTACTTAATTCAAAAGTTTGATAAATTTTAATTGTGACAGCCTGTGTAATTGTTTATAGTACAGCTATAAGTTACTTTCCCCGGCTTTCACCCTTACTTTCAAAACATTTTGCCCTAAAAACAATCAATTTTAGATTTTGGAATGGATGATGGATTTATAACTTTTCGCAGAAAAGGAACTAATCTTAAACAGATTCATTTTAAATACAGAGTTTATATCTCAAAGATAAAATCTATAAAACAAACTAAAAAAGATAACACCTCGTCTTTAAATTATTATTTATTTCATACAACTAGATGTGATAGAATTAATCCCTTGTAGAATGGGATTTATTTGCAGCTTTAAACCAAAGATTTATCTAATTTCTTAATTACTACTTTTGTGCTACTTGGAATGATATGCGTGATTTCTCCATTGCATAAGAAAATGTGTGGTACGTATGTAAAATGTTGAACGTGTGCTATCGTGAAAGGTAAGCGTCTGTTCAGATAGGAATTCTGCATGGATATAAATAAATGTTGTATTTGTGAATGAAAGGTTATACAAAAATAATATTCATAAATCAATCAGTTTATCAATACTTACAAAGTGTTATGCAAAAAATCTAACGAGTGATTAAACTATACGTAATACATAGATACCCATATCAGATTCAGATTTAGAAATAATAAAAAACTTTACACAGCTTTTCACAAACGAGTTAAAAACTATAAAAATACAACAGAGTCGAGCTGAATTTTCAATTTTAATAAATACCAAAAGCAATCAAAATCATTAAATTTCTATTATAACAAAATGCGTCCCATAACAAAGCTTTAACTAATTTAAATAATATAACAATAAAAAGTAGAAAATGTGTCTCCTGTCTAGGCAAACAATTTCAGCTTTATATATTTCCAATAGTCTAATAATTAAGTCCATTTGGGAAGTAAATACTTTTCCGGAGGTAAATGGAACCAGAAGTTTGTCTTGTTGTGGAGTAGAAAAAAGATCAATCCTCTCTTGATTGATCTAATTGGAATTGCATTGTGAAGCTTAAAGTTCAAAATTAAATAATCCAGATTGTTGCTCCTATATGTGTAATCTAACCAAATTAAGCCAATGTTACTTACTAATCATTCATTCAAAATAGTTTTCAAAGGTAATATTTATTCAAATGGAAAACATACAGATTGTATACCAAAAAAAGTTTATTTTTAAAAACTTTGTGAAATTTCTTAATTTCGCCAAAGTTTATCAAATAAGCCACCAGATAAAAAGCCAGTATTCTCCATTTAAAATTAGGCTGAAGACACACACACAGACTTTATTTATTTTAGTTAGACATTAAATTTAGACTATGACCGTAACAATTATATGCTATTAAATTATTCAAACATTCAGGATCCAAAGAATTTTAAGTGGGATAGTAGAGAGCAATGCTTTTAGAAAGATAAGGGCCTAATCAGAAGAATATCTGTAATTTTGAAATCTTGCCATTTTTATCAAACCATATTTTGGATTTGGACTCTTTTTATATTTATCATGATGGAAATAATTTTTGTACACATGAATTCTTGTATCCTGAACCATGGGAGAAAACTTGATAAAACTGATTCTATTTGCTCAAACCAAATTCAAATCAACACAACTTTTCCAAACGAGCACCCTGCATTTAATCCAATTCCTACAATTTTCCGCTTCCATTTTTAACATTTACGTGATTAATATTTGACTGGTCCTAAGTTAAAACATGAGCACCACGTACTGATTTTGGTAGCACTACCCAAACACCCACCCACCCAGTCAACCAATGCAAAAAATGTAAAAAAGAAAGAAATGACAACCAAAATAATTTAACATCATCTAAACAATTTGTCCAAATTTTTACAATTTACGAACATTTTCAATAATCTTAGATTTTAATAAGGTCTGACTTTTCAATTTAAACTCCAAAGTAATGACAAATCTGCGGATTTAAGCTTGAAAACATTGGTTTAAAGTTGTTTAGATTTTATAACGTCCTACACTATGCAGAAGTTAACCACTGAACTTTTTTCTTATTGATTATTAATTGAGTCTGATGGAAGGCAAAATGAAAGGCCCGAGATTTATGCAATTTTTAAACAATACATTATTATATTGCTGTGTACGCTACCAAATAATTAAGCAACCTCATGATAACTTCAATTAAGTAAGATTTTGACTCACCATCTGTGGTTAACAAAATAATTAAAGAGTTAATTGTTGTTGGTTTTAGAAGCAGTTTACAAATACAATTAAAAGAAAAGCTTGACATTTTGAAATCTTTGACCCTTAATTGTTTGTCTCAAGAAATAACAAAAAAAATAATAATTGAAATAACAATAAAAGTTTCATATATTACTAGTTGAATTTCAAAGTTTTGAATATAATACAATTGCATGTCTTGTTTGTATTGTATTGCGTACGTATTGATTGTATATTTATATAGATGCAGATTATGTATTTAACTGAGTAATAAAATTGTCATTCAAATCAACTTGTGAATCATCGGCCTCTGTCGAGACATAAATCATTATAAAATTAAAAACCATGTAATAATCTCGTCATCACCACTAAATCTCATCATCACGACTAATCTGCAATTTTCATCTCGTGCTGGATGTTTATTCCTCAATGAATCAAACATTAGGAAAGAAACGACACACAAAATCCATAATTAGCGATTCAAACAATGTCCAGATTCTTTATCATGGAAGAGATGACATGAGTGATCGAGTGTATTGTCTTGACATTGATCCACTCATCATCATCTTTACTATTAATATCATCTTGAGAACTTGACTATTACAACAAATCATCACCTTATAATTCCACAGTCACCGTGTGAGTTTTACTTTTTACTGACACAAACACAACGCATCGCTCATTCCACTGACAAGAGAAGGTTGTGTTGCTCATCATTTAACGGACCTGTGCCATTGTTGGCATTTTAATGTCTTATATTGTATTCAGTCATTATTGCATTTTAAGGATGCAGGTACTTTGCTACATTTTGAATATTAATTAATTCAAAAGCTGGTGGTTTAAAAAAAGATAACAATTTCTACCAGTGCATTCATCAATTAAAATGCATTACATCGATTAATTCATTCAACAACTAACTACCAACATAATTAATTATGCAACAGCCTGCGAAATGTACGATAAAGTTAATAAACTTCACATTTCAAACATGCACTTGCTGAAGGTTAACGTTATGACCGTACCTAATAATTCACGACTAAGTTAAATGCAATTCATTAGTGTAATTCATTAGTAGCACAAGGTCTATGTGAACTGTGTGCAAGTCAATCATTCGCAAATAAATTCTGCAATGCAGCAGCCCTGTGTCCCTTTCATGGGTTTGCACATGCAGAATTAATTTCCAATTTTCCACTAGGTGAATTACCCTTCCTTTATTTTCATTCTCTCCGGGTTAAAGTAAAACAATCCCATTTGCGCAAAATTATTACGTGACATCAAATATTTCTTTCGGTAAAACCATTAGCCGAGCAATGCAAACACAACAACAACCCCTTTCCAATGGTCCTGGGCTTTATGGGAGGAAGACCTTTGCCAGTTTTCTCCGAATCTTTTCTGAGCATGCGAAAATTTCTGCACCAAACATTCCTGTCCGTGTAAAATTACTGCAGGGAGCCACGCAATGCAGCCATAATAAAGGAAAAGTGTTCTGACGGCATTTCTCTTTTCGACATAACTAACTAAAGCAGATGCTGACGGAATGTAATTTTTGTAAATTTTTAATGTTTTATTGGGTTATTCTACTGAAAGGCAGGTAAGGCACCAGGATGCAGTGTAGGTGTAGGATAAGAAGAATAAAGTGTGCAGTAAGGATGACATTTTTTATCGAGGCAAAATTTCACTCAACTGTAGTTCATTGAGTACTCGTAAGTTTGGTAATTATGATACTTCTAATCGTGTCGGATGCATACTAAGTAACCTTCGATTAGTTAACTTATTGAAGTCTGAACATAAGTTTCATTTATTGCAAAAGTTTACAAATGAATTTTGTGTTTTATCATAATAGTACATCAGCATTGAAGCATTATTAAGCATAGACAAACTTACGTAGGAGACACAATAGAGTGTAAATATCTTATTATTAATACCTTGATTCAAAAATATTAATGCACAAGTTCGTCTTGTTAAACTTTGTGGTACTTGCATTTTGTCAAGAACCACAAACGGGTAAAATTGTATACTTTTTTAATTCACGGCGCTAGCAATAAAACTAAGTTTTAATTTGGGATGAGGGCGTGGATTGTTTGTGCATATTGACGTGATACAATCAGTCACTGCAGATTAAATGATAATCATAACTATTACCTAGTCACTCATCACTTTTACCATTTCCATCAACAGACACCGCCGGTCACTGCTTACCATTGTATGAATATTATGGGTTCATCGTTTGTTAATCGGATGGGGGATATGGTGTGCCTTTGAGCGTGATTACCATGTAATCAACACACTTAACTGCTTAACTTAAGTGAGTGGGGTCAAGTACTATTTTTATGCTGCGTCGTCAACAGTGCAAATTGCAAATTGTCAGCCAACAAAGCAAATAACTAAATAAATATGCATAAACATCACATCTCGTAATAGGAGAAGGTCTTTGGCCTTGTTAAAATTTAAAATTATCTCACTTATGAGCGAACAAGCTCAACTTCACTTTGCAAAGAACACCATTGTGTTTGGGATTCATTTTTAAGTACTGCATGACATAAACTAGATAAATATTATGCAGGTGGACAAACAACACGACTTCATGTCAAAGAAACTCCACATTAGACAGAATAATTATAGTAATGAAATTTCCCGAAAAGATCAAACATTGTAAAAACTTTTAACTTTTGGAAAACTTGAATACGTATTTATCATCCAATAAGTAATTTATTCCACAAAGACTATCTACATAGAATTTCAAAATGTGTAAAGATAACAAAGCTTGAACGAGCCGATCAATGCTCTTTTGCTCTTTCGTCGCTTCATAATACTTGAAAAATTTATTGGGTATTTCAATTCGTTGTTATTTTTTTACCGTTTATTAACCATGAATGAACAAAAGGTTGTTACTTGTAGACGAGAATTTTATTCAACTTTTTCCATTGCCGTCTTCATTTTCTTTCATCGACAGGGTTGCTTGCCTTGGTGAATGAATGCGGACATTTCCCACATTATAACTTACCTACCAATCCACAACTTCATGGTTTGTTAGTAAATTAAATTGGTATTGAATGACCATCAAAATCAAGACTTTACATTTCATTGAAATACATGGGATCCGAAATGTTGTGAAAATTATCCCTTGGCTTTTACTCCTTCTTTCCTTTCTTCTTGAGGTTTTCATTGTTAAGCAATAATTGTATCGATCGAGATTAATTGCATAATGTTGACGAAAATTACGACGGGGAAAAGGTTAATCCTTTGTTGTGTTCAAGTCATGAATGCCGGGATATTGGTAAACCAGATTGTACCAAATACTTAGGTCTGATAAACCCAAATAATAGTTATGCTACGATGCTACCCCGTTCCGTACACAATATTCACTGAACTAATATCCGGTTACTCTCTTGTTGCTGCTGAGTTGTACATAACCAATGTGATTGAGGAATTATTGTGCTCTGGCAATGCTTGCTTCAACTTTCCTGAATGCACCATTGATCCAAACTAATATCCGTCCTGTGTGAGATCGAAACATTGATCTCAAGTAAGGGCCAGCAGCCAATCGTCAAAAACACGCAAGGGAATCCAGCTTTATTGCATTACACAGCCGAATACAATCATTTCAGTTACAAAATACAACTTGGTTACTGCACCGCAACGTAATTTGATCTCATCGAAACATTTTTCCTTTCCTTCCCCTCAAGAATAATAAAATTAAATGAAGTCATCAGACGAAGTAGCAAGAAGTCAAAATCAAAGTCACGAGCGAACGAGAGTAATGCGGATGATGTTAATATCTAATAATAATGGTTGACATTAACAATACTGCTTCCAAAAGGAGACGAGAGCCAGACAATGCTTCCTTCCTTTAATCAAAGATGGTCAAAAATATGATATAAGCCTGGGAAGACGGAGGAACAAAACCTATCAGGTAATCAAAGGTAGAGGAAATTTTCTCGTGAAATGAACTACATTAAATTCATCATGAGCTGAACTGAACCTGTACCTTGCGCCATTTATCAGATCACTCATTCGTCTTCATCACTGTGCAAATTACTGTTGTCCGTCAGTCGATTTTTTGTATTCTAGAAAAAGAAGAGGTCGACCTTCCATAGGTTTTCTCAAGTAACGGAACATTGAAGAATGTGTTTGTTTGGAATGTTACAGTTTGCTCATTTCAAAAGAGTTCATCTTACTCATCTCACATCTTATTTTAAAATTTTGTACAATGCAATTTTTAAAAATCAACTTTTGTTTTAGCCACTTAACAAAATACGAACATATGCCGGTGATCTATTTGACAGAAGTCGGTCTATTTTTTAATATTTTTTTTATGAATACCGATAACTATTCTCCACTTTCCTTTTCAAACACTCGATTGTTATAAGAAATGGGAATGTTGACGGCCTGCCATGAAATCTGAGTTAGGAAAAGTGTAAATGAGAAAATTGCACAAGTTACAGCTTTTTCTTGAACAATTTTGCATTTTCACATTTTAGTTGAAATTGTAATCTGTTGCAACTGAAACAATAACACGTATTTATCTTAATTAAGCCTATAAGCATACTTAAAAGGAATTGCGAACATACTTCACTGGAAATCAGATTAGAATTTAAATACACCAATTAAAAAACCCAATTTTTCTAATAAACGAAAAAATACTTAAAATAAAATCTGCAAACTGTAACCTTTTTTTTGCACCCCGTGCGCAGTTCGACTTATTGTAGATGCAGTGGTCATTTCCCTAAAAATGTGTACTAGACGACAAACACACTGTTTTAAGAAGCAAATCCAGGAAAATGTAGAGTATGGAATGTTGTAGATGCAGTGGTCATTTCCCTAAAAATGTGTACTAGACGACAAACACACTGTTTTAAAAAGCAAATCCAGGAAAATGTAGAGTATGGAATGAAATTCTCCGCTTATCTAATGCAAACTACACATTTTGCTGCCTACCTACATCAAACAACTAGGAGTGACGTTAATTTTGTATTTGACACATGCCACACCCAGGCAAACTCGACCCATGCATTGCACCAGTTAACATGGTTTACGGTGTAATGGAACACATCAAACTACGGCAAATGCAATTTACTTACAAAGTGAAACAACTCAGCTTCAGCATTGCGGTGTTTATCTTATCTAAACGAGCATGAAGCGGAGGCAGAGTGACTTTACCGCACTGTCCAACCACGATCAATACCGGTTGACTGTCCGGATAATAATTGCTCCTCCGAGAAAACTGTCCGATCACCATCCCCCCTAAATTTCCCTGTCCAGTCGACAATTAAATGCGACACAGCGAAAATAAACCCTCCTTCCAATACTGAGACCCACGGTGGTTTAATAGGAGATTGCTCGTTTCTTTCTTTCCTCTATTTCATTTTACAGCAAAATCCTCGGTGTATCATTTCAACACAAGAACCACACTCTGAAAATATTACCAAAGTAACATGATCGAAAAGTGAGATTTGACAGGTTTTGGTTTGCAGCAGTTAGATTGATTTTATTCATGTAACTCAAACATTTCAGAATGACGAGGTGTATTGACACCGTTCTTGCAGTTGTTGGTTTGGTGGATTTTGCAATATGACTCCTGTAACTTAATTGATATTTTGTTTTATCCGCGGTATAGCCTCCAGTAATTTTAAACTTGTAAGCCGTAATCCGTGTTTACTTTTCTTTCAGTTCTTATCTGCTATATCTGCTATCTAATTAAGATGCTATTTCGGATACCAAAATGGTTGAAGTGGAAGCAAATATAAGTAAAGCGTTGCAGTGTTATCTGCGCTGCTGCCAAAGAATGCAACGAAATAAATTTGAGAGTCGAGCTGTGGTTTTTTGACTTATTGATCTTTGCGAACTGTTTGAAACTATCAAGCGAACAAGTGAAACAAGCAATGCAAATGCTGGACTATTATCAAATCAAGTAATGCTTCCACTACCAACACAGACCGCTGAAAATAGTTTTTCATTGCCTTTATAAAACAACCCAAACCAAACGCACATAATCATAAATCTATTTTGTGGTTTTTGTTATTATTTGGATCTGATTTGTAGGCATACCTTTGTTGAAACACTGCATTGTATTATATTTCTTCAAAAGAAAGTCTGGTTTGCGTCATTATATTATCGTAATTGCAGTGATCCCAACGTCGAGTCAGTGGAGATCGGCGGATCAATGATGGATACTAACTACGCTGTAAATCCGCACTTGTACGGGTTTTACTTAGCAATGCAAAGTACAAGGACCCTAGTTTCAGTAAACACGAAAAAAGCTTTCAGATATCAGGGTATGTTTTGAAAAAAAATATTTCGTGAATTCCGCAATTTAGATCAACTCAACACAGCGACAGCTGGAAGAAAGAAAGTGTTTGGGTGTTAAGTACGAACGGTGGGTGAAAGTTTGAGAGTAAGTAGTCGTAAACTTTTTCAACCAACAAACTCTTATGACGAGACACATCATAAATTAAAATTCTGATCCCAACCATTTCCACATTCCTCCCTTGTTCACTCACATCACACACAGCTTAATTCTGTTACCATTTGAGCTACCAAAACCAAACTACCAACAGCGAAAGTGTGAAAAAGTGGTACTTGAAAAGTAGATGGGTTTCGGTAGAGCAGTAAAACTGTCGGGGATAGTACAAGTAAAACTTCAAGTGGTTGAGCTGAGAGAGAAGTTGAAGTGGAGAAAGTGGTTGAACAGAGTTTATTTCGTAACCAACCTTGTGGCCGGAATTTATATGGATTTTAGCCAATTTCTTCATTTCAATTCAAACGCTCTTCATAAACATGATTGATAGCAGCGGTATGTAATCATTGAATTAGAATATGTGATGATTATGAGAGAAGTTAGATTACCGCACAAAATGTAGGATTTGTGGTATTGGTTAATTTCTGAAAAACAAAAAGTTGCAAGAACTAACAACTGGATTTCAGAATGCAAAGGAAACGGGGATTACATAATCACTGAACGAATATGAATTGTTGTTCTATTCCTAATCCAATTCGTTAAATAAGAGTTAAAACCAAGTTAAAATGTATAAAAACTTATGAAGCACAAACGAAAAAACAGACAGACGACCTTCAGCGTGTAATACGTATTATTTACAACACAGACTGCGAAGAAGTCAAAACTGACAAACACCATACGGTATTACATATAGAAGAAAACCATCAATTGGTAAAAAAATGAATTTGATGTGCGGTAATAAGACGTCAAAACATGAATCCTTAGATTAAGTCAAATTAAATTTTCTGTACCATGTTTATGTAAATATCAGCAACCTGAATATCTGCAAGACAACCGCAATCAACCAGATATTGAAATGGTACTTTCGTCAAACGGAGAAACTGGAGCTTGTTTTAACAAGAGCGTCGTTTAATAATTGATGGCTTGGCCCAGCTAGTTTTTCTACGGATTTGTTGTAATCAGTCAACAACAAAACTTTGATTTGACTCATAATTCTATCTGTGTGACATTAAATACTTTCACCGTAATTGCAAGAATTTGATCCAGGGAGTAAGAAATGATGTAGCGATTTTCTTTGATTTACAAACGGCGCAGTATAAAGAAAACTAATGGAGTCAATATGCATGATATACATATGTAACCATATTTCATACGTTTTCTTTGAGTTTTCTGTTAAGCAAATTCAAGGAAAAGTGTTATGCAAGTGAAATGTTTTGTTGCACAATTACCCACTGGCGTTCAATAGCAAAAATATTCACATCTTAAAACCCGACTCCTTAAAAACATTATCGATCAAAAGTTTTCTCGTTTCGCTCGAATTGAAGTAGGTCATTCTAGCCTATCTGACATTTAATATAAAAACTTAATTGCTCAGAAGCATATCGCATCACTTCGTGTTTACTCCACAAAGTACATAATAATATTTTGTAAATTGTCGTCTATGTAAAGCATCGATAAATTATTTTAACAGCCAAACTTAAAAGTCTGTTATGCTCATTATTTTTCAACATTTGTTTTACATTTTAGTCTGTGAGACGTAAAGAAAAAAGGTTGTACTCCAAATTGCTGTCTCCATTTCAAAGAAAAACGAATTTGTTGAAACTTCAAACCACTTTTGAGCAAAAGTGTCTTCCTCGGCGTAGAATAAATTTCACTTTACTTTCTCTCCTATCTGCATACACGCAGGTATCTATTCATGTATTGATACATACATCCACATCTGACTGACTATCTGAGCCAACGAGGTGATCCAGATTCCAGCCATAAAAGCGAGGCAGGCATGATGGTTTGTTGGTTTGTATGCATGGATGGATGGATCATCGCAGCCGATTGAATTATGGAGAGTAGGTAATAAAAAGGGAAATTATTTCTGAAAAGCATTTTCCAAGAACGGCACGCATTGGAATAAAGCTAGACTAGACAGACAGTGGTTGGTTTGGATGGTAAATGGATAAAGCAACCAATTTCCTCGTCTATATTTCAGCATATATGTGTGTCTAGTGGTATAGATTTGATAGAAAGATGTGACTATTCAGGCATCCCAGATCATCTTCTGAATCCTGTCTACTTTTATGGATGAGTTTAATGGCCTACTCGTATTGAACCCACGTACAAAAATGGTCGATACCGGAGAACATGATGATGAAATGGTTTCAAGCATCGACCCGATTACAATCCAATCCTGGCATTGAGAGAAAATTCATTCGGTTTGAAATTTACTTTCGAAATTTGTAGCACAGAATTCAGATTTTGCTTAAGTGTTATGTCGCAAATGTTAAAGAGTTCGAACACATGCTAAATCGTTTGCTGGAAGGAAACTTTGACAATGAAGCACTTTCATAACGAAAGAATCGTATACAATAATAGAAATTTGATAAGATTTAATGTCATATTTCTCATCTCAGAATAAAAGTTAAAAAAATCTTCTTGAAACTGGTTCAAGTTTAATTTAGATTTAGAATTGAAAAGTGCCGCACGGGTAGCCTCAACAATACCACACTGTCAAAGTCTCGCTGGATCATTAATGACTTGAACAATTAAACCTCGCTCACTGTTCCTCACCTCAAATCTCATGTTTCCTCTTATGTTTTCATGGTTCATTCATCTTATTTATATTCCATGAGGGAAAGTACCTTTCCCTACAAGTAGTTATAGAATGCGCCTTCGTTTAGTGTGTGACAAAATCCTATTAAAAATAAATCTCATCTTCAATCCACTGCTCAAGATTTAAGATTACGAACGAGTGAGATCACGCCAAACTTTCTCCGCTTTCACTCCAGCCATACATCGACATTAAGATTGGGCATGAAAGTATTTACCACGAATACAGAATAGTGCACCACCGAAGAAAGGATCCCATGCCAAGAAAATACCGTAATTCTCTGGGATAGTACAGCGACTTCGTTTCACATCTGGGTTGGGAGACGTCAGAAATTTTGTAGTTACACTGACAATGAGTTGTAGAAAATATTATTATTGTTCCATTGATTAACAAGGAATATGAAGACACTGTAATTCCTAACTTACATTCCTACCATCCGCAATTCCGAAAAACAATCTCATCTTTCATTTCATACTTATCTGTAGTTGGCTGTTAGTGCCAAGTCCGAGAAAAACCATAATACGACTATAGCTGGTGTGTAGTAAAGTATCATTTCACTTTTATTTTATTTTATCTCTTCCGAAGTTCACTCCCCCGAACAGATGAGATGGGATGTGAAATGTCCGGAAACTGCCAGGAGCAGACAGAAGACATAACTTTTCCAGAGCCAAGCAACACCAGATATTATCTCCTTTATCCAGCTTCTACTAGATTAATATATTGAGTTTGATGAAAGAACAACATTTTAGAAAGTTCCTTAGAAGAACAATAACAAAACAGCAACGCATGAGGTCATCTAACTTTGTATCCTCGTTTTATTAGTTAGTGGTGATATCAATCAGCAAACGCTGTTGTTGTTTATACTGCTTTCACTATTATTCTTTTCATTAACCTTGTATTTAAATGCGTCCTTTAACGTACTTAATATATGCAAATAAATGCCTAGCAATTTACTCTGCCAGGTAAATTACTCAGTGGATCACGTTCATTTTATTCAAAAACAAATTAGAAAGGTGACGAGCCGAATTACTTAAAACGGAAGCGTGGAATTGAATGACCGTCCGCTTAGCATATTTTGATTACCTTGGTTGTGTAAGCACGACTGTATGTGCATTGAAGTTGGAGTGGCTAACAAAGTTATTACCTTTCCCACAGATTACTTCATGGAAGCCTTGATTTCCACTGTTCATATATATTTTTGGTTTTAACCAAAAAGTTTTAAAACCACAATGTCAAATGAAATACATAAAAAGCGGCATATGATTTTCATAGATTATCTGTCATACCCATTTTTATTAAACGACCATATATAATGCGATATTCTACACATTACGGCTGGGACTTGGATTTATCTAAAATATTACTTTTCCAAACACTATTTATTCCTCCCGCAGGATTAGGAGGATTGTTTGAATGACGTACCACGCAGCAAGAATTCTCATCATTCAACCATCTTTGGAGATTTGAGGAGCAGAATAATTTTACGAGTTTTGAATGCATATTGGTTTCTGTTACACGCCTTTGTCGGTGTCACAAACTCGGTGCATTCAATTTCACTTGCTGCAGTAGTCAGTGGCAGGTTTAATAATTCCATCCAAGAATACCCAGTGTGAAGGGAAGTATAAATATTATATCGTTTCGTCTCTGCTGCAGTTTTCTCAGTTTGTTGGTTGGTACATGGGAGCAAGAAACCAAGTCAATATATGGGAAATGGATATGGATGTGATGTAGCAATGCAGTTCAGACAGGAGGACAAGGTAAGTTATAGAAAAGGGCGAGGGATGAATGTTGGGGGAAGAGGCTGCACGTGCCGTATCCTTGATCGATAAACAGAGGAAGAAGGAAGGCAAGGGATGGATTCTCCTCGTCTGGGCTGACTTTCTTTTTTACCCGCATTCGGCAACTTCAACTTATAAAACTAACCTGCCAGACTTCGACTTACCCACCCGGGCATCTCGATAAGAGATTTTGTATGCGTATACTACTCCTTTATGTCATTACAATCTAGGTTTCGAATAATTTTTTCAACAGAGAACTCATGATAATATGCATGGTCAGTGAGAAACAATTTTAAAAATGGTGAACTTTTATTTCAATTTGAACATAATAATGCATATTCTAGTCTAAAAATGGATGAGACGACATTGAAAAACTGCACCGATTTTAGACAATAATTCGTCTTCCACCTATACTCAACCGCACCTAGCTTTATTTCTTTGATCCATTCATCCATTCTATTCTTGGATGACTTTTGTGAAGAACTACGGAAATCCCCCTCTACTCGTTTGAATACGCTATGGTTGCATCTAAACAGAATGGTTTCTGAAACTGTTTCAAGAAAAGGGTGAATTAGACAGGACTTAACCGAAGAAGATTAAGACGCGGCTTCAATGTTAGCTTCAATTTTTTTGGATTTGCTATTTTTGGCTAAATTGAATTACATATTCATCCTGGAAGGTGACAAAGTTTAAAAGTCAGGCTCATGCCAGCTTCGCAGTATTGAGACAAGTCAATTTCGTTTCAGTGTTACGAGATCTCGTAGCAAAGCAAAACAATACGGTACAAGAATAATTTCGAGATGCGTTTCCTTTTACTCCAGATATGGAATTTTTATTCTTAGTTACTTTTTAAATGTCTGTTCTTTTGATTTAAAAAGTTTATGTGTTTGACCAAATGTCTGTTGCTGCGTGTTCATTCTTCCACTGGTGCGGCGGATTCGATATTTTAGTTTTATTACGTAATTTATAATTATTTTTATGAGTTTCCTCTGCGGCTCTCTCTATGCATTTAGTGTCAAGGGGAGGATTATAATGCAACATTTTGGTTTGTTGAATTGCAGCAGAAAAGTGTTGAAAGGGGAGGAGGGTGGCCTTCCCTGGAAAGATTTGGATAGCAACAGGAAATTGAGCTGGGGGCATGCAATGGCAATTACTCTCCATTGAGCTCAGAATTCAGTCCCAGAAATGTGGAAGAGGGAAAGTTGATAAAGTGATGTTGCTGCAAGAAATAAGTTTTGGACGAGACACGTTTAGTCTGTAGACTTCTACTCGTATGTCGCGATATTTACCCTACTAGTCAAGTCATACTTATATTCATTTACACAAGAGCGTGTAAATTTTAAGGAGCAAACAACTATTTCCGCAATGAAAGAAAAAATAGGGGTTCTTGCTTGGCCCTCCTTTTATAATGAACAAAATATAAGAACAATGAAAGTGAATTAGGTGAGATGAAAATCCTTGATTTAAAAAACTCGGCAATGTGGAAAATTGTTTCATCTTTCGTACCGCACAAACAATGAGAGTATGTAGTCTCCGGAAAATAAAAATACTTGCATTTGTCACGTATCCTCTAGGAACAAAGTAAAAGTCCGTACACTAGCATTTTTTCGTAGAAAACGAAATATCACAACTCATGTTAGTAGCAACTCAAGCTGGGCACATCTGTTCCTTCCGGGTTCGGTTTATCCTGTTCAATGCTAGCTATACGTTATACGGACCGTGTCATGACCTCGTAACAAAAAATTAATACTGGCTATTTTTATGCAAAAGGATGGCGAAAAGCTTTTTATTGTATACAGAGCGAAATCTATAAAGGAAAGTCGAAACGCAATGTTTCAGAAAAACTTGTTCGTTTGCATAAAATAAAAATTCGGTGCTTTGAAATTTCATTAATCACGAGTTGTAAGTGCAAAATAACATGATTTATTGGTGAAGCCTTACTTTTACAGATTTACATTAAATACGAGCCGATGGCTATTTTCGTAACGAAGCCAGCATGTTGAAACATTGTGATACAACAATAAAAGTAAACAAAGAGAAAGTGTAAAGTCCATGTAAGCAAGTCCACGCAAGTAATCCGTTAATTCTTACTATGTTGAGTAACGAAGTGTCTGTAAGGACTCAATACTAATACGCCGACTTACGAAGTACGGACAATTGGACTTCTCCACGAGTAAAGGAACAAGGACAAGTCCTCAAATCGCATTATTGGGTCACATCTACTTCAAACAATTGTTATTCGCAATTTTTGTTCTCTCCAAAGGACAAGATAATAGGAATGATCAATTATACAAATGTCACAACTTTTAGTGGAGAATGACAATAAATCCGTGCCCACTAACACGAACACGACTTTGGTTATTCTAGAAGATGAGCGAATTTCAGAAGTGTGTTCTCTTTCTGCCTGGAAGTCAAATATCAAGTGATCTAGAATGAATACAAATCCTTCTCTTCCTTCCACCGAGTAAACCTAACCTTATTTATATTTATAGCGGAGAGTGCACAATAATCCTCATCAGGACATGGAATGACAATGACTGAGAACATAATGTATGTTGACAAATGACCAGTACTCACTTCTCTCGAGTAAGTGCTCCATTAGAGGTTGAATGGCGTAGATTGCCAGGATTTCTAGATTGCGAACTTGCGTAAAGCATTATCATGGCCTTCAATGAGATCATTTCCTTTATATTGGCTAATTGATGTCTATATTTGTACGTATCTCACGCCAACTTAACCTACACCTTTTATAACCTATCACAAAAACGATGCAAATAATTCGAAGTTGCTATTTAGTCTATTGGCAGAATAGGAATACACAAATGTTCCTTTTAGTAATGCGTGTTGTGAAATACAATCGAAATACTTTAACAATTTAATGATTTGCTTAATTTTACCTTTACTATACTGGAGAAAGCAATTGGAGAAAGTAGTGCTCGACATGTTTAGTTTAATCAGAATGAAAAGAAAGCTGGATAAATGGCTTGGAGGATTGGGGTCATAGTCCCCACCAATCCCAGTCCAACATCCTGACAGTTGGAAATATTTGGAGAAAGCAACCTTAGCCAAGTTAAAGTCAGCCATCACCAACTAACACAAGTGCCAACAATGCTATGAGATACTATTATTGTGCTACAAGCTTCAGGGGAAAATAAGGAGAAAGAGGTTACAGAGAACAGTACTTTGTCGAGAGCACTTATCTATCATAGTCAACTTAAGAACTCTGACACAATTCAGTTGTCTGCTTTCGTTATGTTACACTCTTCTTTATGCCATTTCGAGTTTACATTAGACAGATCCATGTACCTTTGATTTGTTTTCATTAAGAATGGAAATTGATTGTTGTCGCTCGGTTAATATAACTGTACAATAATGCATAGAATATGATTCTTTTATTCTAATATTTATTTCTTATTCATTGTATCCTTTAAAGTAAACTCTGCTTGCTGCATGTATTCCCAATTGAATGTTTTGCCATAATCACTGTTCAAATCATGAAATTTATTTATTTACGCCAGCCTTCGACACCCCCTATAGGAAAACATGCG
>JAAXNX010000844.1:0-22541 GCA_036491905.1 Folsomia manolachei | reverse complement strand
TCAGTAAATCGTACTTAAAAAACAGAATAACTGCACTGTCTTATTGTTTTTGCTCATTACTACTTTCATTATTTGGCAGGATACCGGATACTTCTTTTTATGAGAATATTTTTTTTCAGCGGGCAACTCCATTCCTCGAAGAATTTCTGCACAAAATAACCCTACTTGACTACCCCAAAAAGAAAATCCACTTTTTTCTTCATAACAATGTGAGCCAATAATACAGCACTCTCACTTAATTAGAGAAATGGGGAGCATATAATGTAATCGTTAACCGCTTCAATTATTTTTCAGGTTGAATATCATTCCAAACTTGTCACGGACTTCATTGCCAACTACACCAAGGAGTATGCAAGTTTCAAACAAATCGTCCCCGAGGACAAAACTAAGGAATGGCATGCCAGAAATTTGGCTGTGTAAGTTTAAATATGTCAAAGTGAATTAAAGGATGAGAAAATAAGGATGGTATTTATGATCTTATCTTCACATTTCTATCGACTTTCAGGGAGGAAGCCGTCAAGAAAAACTGCGAATACTTTCTCAGCGTTGACGGAGAAGCACATCTTGATAATCCATTTACTCTGAAATTACTCATTGAACAAAATCGCGGAATTGTGGCCCCTATATTGGTCCGTTTTACATTTTATGATGTATTTAATTTCACAATTACACACATGCTCATATATTTATGCTTATAGGTTCGTCCTTACAAAGCTTGGTCTAATTTCTGGGGAGCTCTCACTTCTGAAGGTGAGGCACAAAGGAATGAATTCTTTCATTAACTGTTTTTATTGATTGCTTTCTTTCTTTCATTGCTCAGGATTTTATGCAAGATCAAATGACTACATGGATATTGTGAAGGGAGATCGAAGGTAAGTGACGAAAATAATTTCAGTTCTGTCCTTGTGTTACAGATGCATTAAACAATCAAATTCATAACAATTAACAGCAATTTAAACTTTAATTTTACTTCAGGAATAGGTGCATTATTGTATTTAGTTATTATCTCTGGCCGTTTTTAATTATTGCTCATTTTCCCATTCATTTCATTTAGGCAATAACAGTTTTTGAGTATAACAATGGTTAGTTAAGTAATTGAGAAAAAGGTTTAGTGGTGATCACCCCATGAATAGGCTCGAGCTGAAATCCTATTAAAACTACTTCCATACTACTCTTAAGGCTGAATGAGAAGTTAATCAAAGATTGTCAAAAAGTCGGTGCGAAATGTTCTCTTATCTACTGCGTACTTATTGTCACAGTAGCATTCATATATTCCAGCATCCATTTGGGTAGCTGGATCAATTTCCATTTTGGATTTTATTTTTTCTTCTCCCTCTCTCCACTCGTGCACCTGTAAAAAAAATCAGGACAATTCATTCAATAATAGGCGTTACATAAAAGACCAGTCGGTTTCACCACTGCATATTGCTCACCTGCAAATAACTGTGAGAATATAACTCGATTCCATCTTTAAACCATGTGATATGTGGTCTTGGTAAACCCTTAGCCACGCACATGAAATTAATCTTGTGCCCAAGTGTGTATTCCTGGTCAAAATGTGAGCTTTTGATTATTTTTGCACCCTGCAACAAACAATGATAGGCTTTATAACAACGTTTTTAATCATCAAACCGCATAAAAATTACACATACCTTTGGGTTAGTGTAATATTTGGCCGTATCATGGTCTCTCCATTGCCCACCCGGAGGTACTCTTAAATTTGAGCCAACCCCCCCTTTCCGACCTTTTCCTCGACCCTGTCATATATAAATCATCAAACAAGCTACAACTTATTAGTTAAGAACTGCAACTTACCCGTTTTGCCACAACAAGACTTGTAAAGCATGAAAGGCAAATTATTGTCACAATCACAAAAATCAGTTTCATGATGCAGCTTCAAGTACAAAAACCTTTTATTTAAAAAATTTTAAAGTGAAAGTCACCACGAACTCGATCGATGATGAAAATAGCGAGTTTTAAGAATCCTTTTTTGGAGAAAGTTCTGTGAAAGTTTACTGGGTAGGCAGGACTCGATTCTTATTCGCCCAGTCTCAGCATACAACTCAAATCATGCTAGGCAATGGTATTTCCTTAGAGGAGAAAGTAGAACACTGGAATTTAGCGGAAGTTCCGCTGGCACATGCCTTGAATATCTTAGTCTTAAGCCTAGGCCTAGGTCTGAATTTTACTTGCATGGCTTGCATGAGGGTTTGTATAGTGGCATAACAAGTAAATATGCATATTTTGGGTAGTTATAATGTAGACCAATCCATGATTTGATTGTGAGTAATACCATAGATCATGTAATGCAGTGATATAATTTTATGTTATCAAATTTCAGAGGATTATGGAATGTCCCGTTCATCAGCGGTGGTATGGGCAAATGAATATCAATTTTATGCATGTCGTTTTCTTAAAAAAACTTATTTTGCTGATATGTACTATGTACTATGTAATTTAGCCTACCTTGTCAATGGAACCATTCTGAAGAATGAGAAATTGCGCCCAAGTTTTATCAACAATTTGCTAGATGCTGACATGGCTTTCTGCCTAAACAACAGAAACAATGACGTTTTTATGTACGTGTCAAACAGAGTGGATTGGGGTCATCTGGTTAGTTCAGCTCTATTTTAATCCATAGTATTTTTTTGAATTACAATTCCATTTTTACCAATTTATTGACGTAGGTAAACTCTGACAACTTTGAGACTACCCATGTGAGTACTAAATAAAATTAATTTGTAAACCATTACCCCAACCAAGCCATGATTTTACTTCTAGGTACACAATGAATTGTATCAAATCTTTGACAATCGTTGGGATTGGGAGTTAAGATATTTACATTCAAACTGGTCTAAAGCCCTTGATCCCAATCGTACCGTTGAAGCCATGATGAAAGATCCTGAAACAATGGTATCACCGAATGATTTTATATTTGTAGTTACATACAATTCTAATCATGGCTTTCTCTTCCAAATAGCCATGCCCTGATGTTTTCTGGTTTCCGATCGTTACTCCAAGGTACTGTACCGAGCTTATTGCTGAAATGGAAAATTTTGGACAATGGTCAGATGGATCCAATTACGTAAGTATATCGAATAAGAATTTATTTTGCTCTGTACTGCTGCATGCTATGCAGTCTGAAATTTTTAAATAGATAAGTAATAATTAAAAACATGAAATTTGGTGCATGTAAATCAAACTTATGAAACTGAGCCAAGAAATAACTGAAATATTATGACAAAAGGACACCCGTCTGGATGGAGGTAAAATTCTGACTTATTTTTCGAACAATTTATTACTTCCAACAAAATATACATTTATGCATTTAAATATTTGTAGGATATGAGAACGTTCCAACAGTAGACATACATATGACACAGGTTGGAATGGAGGCCCAATGGTTGGAATTTTTACGGTTATACGTAGAACCCCTGCAATCCAAAATGTTCACTGGTTATCATCATTATGTATGTTAAATATGGGGTAAAGCTAGCAGTGGGTCAGTGTGTGGGGCAAAGTCGAGACAAAATGAAATTGTCCTAGTTGGAGAAAGCGTTGCTTGTTCATTGAGAACAAGTTGGATTGTACAAATTGTGCGAAACGGTTAAAACAAATTTTGATTGACCCGGACATAGGTTGAGTCAAGACCAGAGACAGGTCATGATGATGTTCCAACGATTGACGCGCATTTATATCAAGTTGGAATGCAGGACGCCTGGATTCATTTTTTAAGAACTTACGTTGCGCCATTGACTTTTAAAGTTTACGAAGGATATGAAGAGGTAGGCTGTAGGCAGTTTTAGAAGTAGCACACTATTACATGAAAATATCCGATGCACAGTCAAAACAAGAAAATAATGTAAAATTGGTGGAGTTGTGTAGATGGTGAAAGTAATTTATACCTTTTCCCTATATTTATTGGTAGTTTCTGCAAAAGGTCCAATTTTTTAAGAAATATTATACCTTGCACTATGTATTTATTATCTCACCGGCGGCTTTGTACAGTATCTTAATTACTGATTCATAATTTATGAAACTCCGTTAATCTCTGATCTCATCTGGTGTCAATCTGTATGTATTTATTGCATAATTTTATACATTATTCATATTTCTCTCGGCTTTGTCTCACTCACTGAAACTGTTTGGCCTACTACAAAACATGCTTTGTTACACAAATATCTAATTGTGATTATATGCCCATTATTCAGCCTCCTTTCGCGAGTATGAACTTTGTTGTCCGATACAAGCCAGATGAACAACGTGAACTCAAACCCCATCACGACACATCCACCTACACTATCAACATAGCCTTAAATACTCCACATGTTGACTATGAAGTAAGTTAAACAATGCTTTCTCCAAGTATTGGCAACTGTGAACTCAATTATTTCCATAAATTAGGGTGGTGGTTGCCGATTTACCCGTTACAACTGCTCTGTTGTGGATACGTAAGAACACAAAATGTCTAAAACATCATTAAATCTTCAATGGTGTACAGAAAGTCATCAAAAGACCCATTATAAAATTTCAGCAAATTGGGATATTTACTGATGCATCCTGGCAAGCTTACACACCAACACGAAGGCCTCCGCATCCTGCAAGGGACGAGGTCTGAGAATTCAAATGTTTTCACCACATCCATGACTATCAATAAATAAATATAACGAATGATCCCTATTTCAGATACATCATGGTGTCATTCGTGGACCCTTAAACTGTTTACGAGACGAGGAAACTCACAAAAAACTTTCTTCCCTAGTTTAACAACAAGCTCTCTTATAAAATGTGACGATAGACGAGTCAAGGATGAAGACATATACTCAAGAGAAGAGACTAATTAATTTCTTATTATACAAAATACAGACTTAACTCTCCGAGTATTCAGGAATTTTGTAAGCAAAGACAATGAATCTCTTATACTGGTTTGCTACTTAAATGCATGATTTTAACGAAAAACTATTGTGGATTGGCTGAGCATAGTTAATTCATTTGATAAATGCATATTATGTTGAAAAAACTTGTAACGATAATTTTAAAATACAAGGATAAAAACAAGAACGATTTATATTTCAAGTTCACAATATAGAACTCTGTATTTACATATCAACGATATACATAAATTCCTTAATAGTGGGCACTTCAAAAGTTATAATAAATTTACATAATATTATTTATCCCGTTGCTGCTCTTGATATTCAGACGATGGAGGTGCCGTAGCTTTATTTAACATATAAAGAGTAGCCCATATTGCATCCTGTTGATCTGTAAATTAATATAACAAGTCAGTAAAAGCCAGAGTGCTCATAGGCACCCAACGAAGACTTGAGGAGCAAAAAACTTACATTTGTCAACTTCATTCCTGTGAATAAACTCTTTAACTCGCTTCCATAAACTAGGAAACAATTTTGGATTTTCAGGCAATATGGGTATTAATTTTTTTAGGGTATTTTCATCCCATTGTCGTGATTCTGGAGTCCACGATATTATACAAATAGCTTCAATTAAACTATGAGAAAAACAAACAAATAAACCACCAATTAAGATTCATAAAACAAGCAATAGAAGTAAACAAAACTTAGTTGGTTGTATTTATACCTATGACTTATTAAATCTTCTCTGAGGTCCCACGAATTCTCCTGTTAGATATTAAAAACAAAAAAATGATTAATTTATTTCTTCATCTGGTAAAAGTAAATAGGGGGTTGCAAGTTAGAATCATTTACCTACTGTGTTAAATATAATTAAGCCTATGATTGTTGGTTGTCGGACGTCATTTGACTTACTTTCAAAGCCTGACGAATTTCATTTTCATCTGTACTATTTACAACCAAGTTTTTCTTTAGCACCGGGATCATTTCTATTATGAAAAATAACAGAGTCAAAATTTGTAACAAATTAAGTATTGCATCGAGCAACTCAATTTGAGTTTGCAATATTTACTTCAGTTATATAGCTTTCAATATAAATACCTTGAGCTATCGTCTCAGGATCTGGGCAAATCCATGGAAGATCCTAAAAATCGAGACACGAGTTACAATTAGTAAATAAGATCTTGTACAACTGCTTTGGTTTAAAATTAAACTTCTACTATTAATATACTACAAACCTGAAGTGGAATACGACTTTTTTCCTTTGTGGACGTGTACAGCGATCTTACAACTTCTTCATTTGTTTTGGATCTGAGTACGGTTAATGACTGAGAACAAAAATCATTCCACGTCGTTTCATACTCTTCGCTGTCACGCAGTATTTCGTCTAATGCTGACAACCAGTCTAAATTGCGATCATCGTGAAATATTTCTACCAAAAATTGAGCCAAGTAGTTCGATACCTGTTGAAAATGGCATAAAGTTCTCAATCAAATATGCGACAGGATTCCTATTCAAACGTTCTAACGCATTTACGTTTCTTACCATTGGAACATCAATCATAATATCTGGAAGATCTGCGATAACTCCTCGAGACAATGTAGATAAAACCTGCATAAGAGACAAGAAATTGTTTTTTATAAGTATTGATGTCGTTTTAAAATTTACGATCAGATGTGGTTAAGTGGTTACTGACTAAACAACACAACAAATTTCTGACTCACCGTATCTTTAGAAAGGCTAATTTCGTTGCTTTTAATTAATGAACGGACTAAGCTACCAGCCTTTTGTTGTATCGTTAATTTTGACATTTCACCGATCTGCCTGGATAGCTCATCCAAAAAGTCTACAACTTTGTCACCTAAAATTAGACAAGAAAAATGATTTAAAAATTGTATTAATTTGATCAGTAAATCCTGAAAACAAAACACCGAATTGGCATACCAGGGAACCGTTGTTTTATCCAATCAAGAGAATCAGCGGTGTTCCCCACTGTGCAATACTCTTCAAAAATATTTTTGACAGTCTCATTAACATCAAAAGTAGATTCAGTATTAATCCCAATAATTTCCTTGGGAGACACGGGTCTTGAATTTTCTCTTGAAGAGGTGCTGCTTGGGGCGGGGGAAAGTCGGCGAGGGGAAGAAGCGGCGTAAGGTGGTGGGGCATATGGTGGTTGCTGCTGTTGTTGTAAGAGAGGAGGAGGCATGGAATCACGGGAATTTGCAGAGGGTTGGTTGGAATTCAGTCGGTCTCTGCCGTCTCTATCTCTATCCCTGTCTTCTGACAAGGAATTAAATCTATTTAAAAACCGAGGGGGGATCGCCTGTGGGGGCTTAGGCATTCCACCACCTCCAGGCGTTTTTGCCCAAGTTGAAGGAGCAAGTAGTGGAGTTGATGGCTGCGGGTTAGGTCAATCAAGAAGATTTCCATTAATTAACCCATTGATAAAGGCAATGCATCAGTTGTTATACTTATTTTTGGTCAGAGACTTACCGCATCTTTAGATTTCACTTGCGAAAATCTACTTGATTTGTTTTGGACACTCCAATCTCCCTTTTTAGGCTGAGGAGGACCTGCTCGACTAGAACCCCTCTGATCCATAGGGGGAGGAGGAAGATTGCTGAAAATAAATAAAAAATAAAAAATTATTACCAACGTATTTCAATTTAGTACATCAAAAACACATGGCATTTTGCGCCAAATTACCTGATTTGTCTTTTTTCTTCCATGTCTTGTCTAATTGCATCTCTGCGGACTTCGTCGATAGTCTTTGGAGCATTAGCATCTCTTCTTGGTCTAAAAATATTCGAAAATAACGTGTTTATTATTAATATTGAACATAAATATTTTTCAATGTGCGACAAACATATGCATCGTTTGAAACGATTCGTTTCACAGGCCCATAACTCACCTCCAATGATTATCTCGGAGTTCAACAACGTCCTAGCAGACACACCAATATAATATTAGTTAGGTTCCATTAATGTCAATGTTTTTTAATTAGTATGTGCAAAAAACTTACCAATAAGGCAAATCGAATTCTGGAAGACAAATTCTTGTTTTCTGACAAACCGCGCAAGGAAGTAAATGTCTTCGTCATCCATTGATCTCCAGGAATAAACTTTGGCATTTTCATTGAATCATCTGGTTTTGGGCCTTTCCAATTTTTGACCATGTGAACCCTGGCTGAAATTTCGTCCAACTGTTCTTCCAGTTTTTGTCCAACTGTTGTGAGCAGCTTACAAAGGCATTCCAACTGTTCTTCATCAGTGCTTACTAAAAAAATCACACGAACACAATGATTAAAACAAGTGAATCATGAAGTGGTATACGTATGCCTGTAAATTATCTATTGAAATAGTCATAATGTATTAAAGAGTGACTTACCCAAAAGCATCCCGACGCATTCAACCATAATCTTTGGAGTCAGCATTTGTAATTTGTATAATTCACCAATAAACCGGATATTTCCTAGAGATCGCCGCCTATTTTGGAACTTTAAGTCTTCTAATTCTGCTTTCAGTTGATCTTTTTTATCTTCCTCTGCCTTTTCATACGCAATTTCTGCTTCTTTAATTTTTGTTTCATCAGAACTATTGTTTTGAAACTCTTGTTGACTGTAAAACAATTAATATTATTATATATAAATCAGTTTAAGACTCATCTTTTCCACAATGAACACATGTACCGCAACATATTTCGCTATTTTTTCAGTATTCACTTGTGTTTTTAATGTTATAAACTTGATAAGTTTAACTTACCATTGATCAAGAATTTGTTTTCTGAATATTTTGGAAGTCTCTTGTGAGGCACTACACACTGTATGAACCTATCCAGTAAGAAAGTATCGTCCATTAATCATCAGTTTTTAGCTGCATGTACATATGACAAAAATAAGTAAAACTTTACCATTTTTGCATATTCCTTAGAAAATGAAGGCTCGTCTACGGCCTTGTCAAAGACTACTTTAATCACTTTCGAAATGCGCTCCTCCTTATCTTCTAATGGAAGGTTCATGAATTTTTGAACGAGTCTAAAAAGATTTAAAGGAATTAAGATTATTTAAAGGGTTAAAGAATACTGGGCAATACCCAGTCACATTCGATTGTAGTAGTTAATTAGATACTAACTTTGAAAAATTTTCCGGCGTCAGTTTATTCAAGATTCCACGAGTCTTCTTGACGATGTCCTAAAAGAAATAAGACAACTCATTACGGAACTGAAAACAAACTCCAAAACATATTTTAAATGGTAATTGCTACTGACGTCCGTTATAGCTTCATCTGGATCTTTTGGTTCTCCACGGTCTTCCTTCTTGGGCTGTTTGATGGAACCTGGTTTCCACGCGTTTTCTGCTTTATGAAGTTTAACTTCCTCTCTTGTGAGTTCAATAACTTTTGGAGGTGGTGGTCTTGGAGGAACCATCATTGGTGCCCATCCCATCATTCCACCACTTTGTCCTCTATTCGGATAATTCATGCCCATCATGCCACCTAATCCAGGTTTAGGACCTTGACCAGGACCTCTACGACCCATAAACTGATCTCCTCCTCTATTAGGTCCACCGGGAGATTTGTTCATCTGCAGAGGAATAATAAATACAAATCAAACGTGGCGTAAATACTCTTGTAGTAAAATAATAAATGATGAAAACATACGTTGTTAGGAGTTTTGGCGACATCAGATAGTACAGGTACAGTTGGCTTTGTTTGTTTGACTTGTGCTCCAACTTTCATCAAGAATTCCCTGTCATACTGAATTTTTCCTTTAGGTGGATGGTCTTTTTCACCAGTTTCGTCCTCAGCGTTCTCTGTTTCAGCACCTTCTGTTTCCATTTCTTCATCATCCTCATCCTCAGCCTCACCAACCAGTTCCCCTTCTTCCAATTCCAAGTCTCCATTTTGATGAGCGATTGAAGAGACCTGCTCTCCTTCGCTGGGCAATTCAATATGGGAAGGTGACTCGGATTGAGTATCGTTGACTGACAGCACCTCATCCTCAATAACATCTTCATCTTTGATACTCACAGGAGAACGGTTGTCAATTTCAACTTCAACAATGGAAGTTTCGGATTCAGGTAGTTGAGCCTCTTCTTCTTGACTTGGGCTGACTAATTCTTCGTCCTTGGTTTCTACAGTTGTGGAAAGCGATTCATCTTCGTGCGCTGAGTCAGCAGTCTCTTCATCAAAAGACCGTTCGTCCACTTGGCCCGAAGTTTTTCGCGGAGTCAAATACGCCTCAATTGGAATTGGTGAGACAGAAACTAAACTAGTGTCCTGTAAAAATAGCAAAATACGTTATTCTTATACTGAGGAAAAACCAGAAAGTTATTATTTGACATATTGTTACTAGTCTAGTGGTTTTCTTACCTTGGAGTCATCAGAGGATATATTAGCAGTGGTAGCAGCAGGGGTCGCAATTGCTTGTTGCGACTTTGCGGAGTCAATGGGAGGACTATCTGGCTGTTCAGGAGCTTGAGCGGCTGGAGTCGGTGAAGGAGGGTTGACCACTCCACCGGGAGTAGTAACATTCGTTGTTCGACCTGTTAGCAGTGAATTAAAAAACAAATGCTATATAGTATCTGCCTTTATAAACTGAAAAACTTAACTCAAGCTCTTGCAGAATTAATTGATAATTATTTAAACCAAACACAAAATTTTGTAATTTACTACTGAACACACACACACCGTTTCCCACAGATGCCGATCTAGACCTCAAATTTTTCTTCTTCTTTCGATTTCCCATTAAAAATGTGCTTATATTGACGTTACATTTAATTACGCACTACACAATACAAACAGCTTTATAACAGATAAATGGTCAAACAGATAGTTAATCGCGAAGACGTTTTAAAACCTACATTTGAAACACACCATGCCGAAAGAGAATGAGTGTGTCAACATTTGTATCTGCACCAAATCTACGGCTGGTTCATTCCTGCTCAACTTAGTCATTTCCATCTTTAACCAACCGAGAACAGTCAAGATTTTGCCTATCAGGGCTATTTATAGATTAACTCCCAAGCTTATATGGCTCATCATGGTAAGCTAGTGTGATAAATTGCACCATGTCGACAGTTGCGAGAAAATAGGCGGGCGTTATAAACCCGGATTGTTTTAATTACTCATTGAGATATGACAATGAGAATAGAATAATCAGTCATGCAAAATGCAAATGAAATGCTTAAAAACGATAGATGAGCTGCTCAAGTCATTTAAGTCATCCCCAAACACATTGAAGTGTGTAAAAAAAGTTACGTACCATCGTCAGAGGCCTGCGTAATTTTCTGAAAAAATTCAGCCCTGGCTTTAGACTTGTTCTCATCAGTTCCAACAGGTTCTTCCACAGTGGGTTTAACAACTTTTTCGGATTCTTTGACAGATTCTTCTTCTTCAATATCAACTGGTCCTAGGGCAGATACCACAGGGGGAGTTTGAGAGTCACGTACACTTGTACTAGTAGGAACAACATCTCCATTTCCTTCAGTGCCTGTTGACGACGGTGCCTCAGTTCCCTGGCTCTGACTTGTCTCTGCAGCAGTTGTGGGAGTACTGTTTGCATCCGAGTCGCCAATTACGCAAGCACCTATATAAGTAGTAATTAATTAATTTCAAAACTCTTCCATATGGTCGACATATGAAAAAACCGGGATGATGGGTAAAAACAGATTTTTATACCGGTAGTTGGGTCAACGATTTTGAGAATCTTTCTCTTCCGTTCTGCAACTGCTGATGGAGCCCCTTCGGTTCTATTAGCCATTTGTGCAGAATTAGTGGTTGGTTGTTGCTGTTGTTGTTGTGGCACATGAGGTATATTAGGATTGTGTTGAGATGTCTGTTGCTGCCCGTGTCCCCCAGGAGTTTGATGAGAGGGCACTTGAACTTGTACAGGAGCATGTATAGTTGTCGGATGTACTGGAAGACGATTCTGGTGAGCAATGTGCTGTTGGTAGTAATAATGCTGCACAGCAGCCTGCTGGGCTGTTACTGCTTGGTGGTGCTGTATCATTGTTGGGTGGTTTTGCTGCTGCTGCTGCTGTTGTTGTTGCTGTTATCATTAATATATCATTTAAAAAATCATAACAATGCAAAGCTTAATTTTTAGAACATATCGTGTACTTGTACTTACTGCAGCTTGGTACATTTGTTGTTGTTGAGGACTTGGATAAATTATTTGGTAATTTGCTGGGTGCCCTTGAGCAGGTGCCATAAATCGTGGCGGAATTCCATGTGGGCTAAACTGAACATATGTTGGGCCCTGAGGAGATGGAATTGGAGAAAATTGATATCCTGCTGCCTGTGGAATGAAGAATTGTTGGCCACCGGTTTGAAACCCGGTAAATGCCATTTGTTGAGGATGGGCTTGTTGAGGTTGTCCTTGTTGTTGTTGAGGTGCAGACGCTGCATGTTGCTGCACATGAGGATGCTGAGATGACGGAACGCCACTCATGGCGTGTTGAGGCTGATGCTGAGCCTGTGGCTGCTGTTGTTGCTGCTGTTGGGGTTGCGCTTGTCGTGGTCCATTTTGCATACGCATATTTGGAGGACCATTTGGATTTCGAGGCGCCGGACCACCCCCAGCAACTTGAGGTGCGTAAGGCCGAGGGTTATATTGTTGTTGCATAGGGTTAGGATTCGGGAATCTGAAACAAACAAGATCATTAATATTAGTCTAGACATCATTAAGTGATGCGAGTCATTGCTTCCAAACTTATATAACTAACAACCTCTTGTTATTATTCATCATCACTGATCCCAAATACGGCACGGTTGATGAATGGTAGTAGGAAGAACAAGTAGGTAGAACAGAACAGCGGCCGAAAATGAGGCAGCGATGGTGCCCGTTCGGGCGTTATATTCGTGTTGACCACCACACAGAATAGGTTATTAAAGTCTATGATGACAGACGTAACAAGTCTTCTTGGTGGATGTTCAGTCGAGGTCTTTTTTTTTGTTTTTTTAGTGAGCTATAAGCTCATTCTTGATTATTCAACCATTTTGACGAGACAAATTTGGTGTGGACGTCGTTGTCCGAACCACTTCTTGATTTCGGCAAATAATCTTATTTCGATTTGATTTAGGTAGAGTTGAAGTTGAAGTATTTGCCCAATATATGTTGTCGGCTTGTTCAATACAGTGGTTTGGTTTCCACGTGGCTCGTATTTGAATTGTTCTATCAGCAGTTGATCAAACTCAAAGTGAACGGCGACGTAGCGGCGAATAATGTTAGGCTGATCTGCAATTACAAACAAATATTGATTGAATTAATTGTGACAATTTATTGATTACTTCTTCACAAAAGCCGCAATGATAATCCTAATCCTTTTATCACATCTTTTTTTTTCAATTTAAAGCTTTCCCAGTTGCATTTCCGTTCAAGTTTTAAGCCACACGTCCTGTTTGACTCTAACGCATGTTGACTCATCCAATAATGTGTCACGCAGTGGAGTCCGACAATATCACAATATTTAATTATTTCTTGCCTTCTCCTCCCCCACCGCTAACTAACAACAATGTCGTCAATATCACTACAATTTCTAACTTACACTTAATAATAACTTGGCCATGAGTGAATGTCAGTTATTTACACAGCATCCACTCCATTTACAAATTAATTTACCTTTAATTTGATGAAAAGAGGAAACCCAAATTTTTCTCTCTTTCTTCGTCCCGCTGGCTAACCCGCGAGTGAACTTTGACCGCACCGCCGTCGGCTTCCAGTTCACAAAGGAATCTAGTTTCCCCAAGGGTTGACCTTTAGCTAACCCTTTTTTACGATTTGTTATTATTTTATTTTATTTCGTGACAAATAATTACTTGTAATAAGTGACATATGAACCAACACCGAGAATGGTTCAACTTGTTCCACACTTTTTCATTCAGCCAGTCTGCCTGCCCATCATCATTTACATTTGGTCATCCACTCATTTTGTGAATTTATTTCCGTTCCATTTTTTTAAAATTTCCTTTAATATGTCACATCAAATTTATTTGCTAAAAGACACCCCACAAACCAATTAATATGTAAATTACCTAAGGTAATTAAAATGATAGCTCGGTCATCAGTTTGAAAAGCTTTGAGGTGTTTATCATTGGACAGCTAATTATTGGTTTTGGAATAGGATTGCGGGAAAGAAATACATAAACAGGGATAAGAAAAGGTCAAGAGGTCAATGGCAAAGTTATCCTGGTGGTTGACAAAGTAGGTGGTCGGCCCTATAAAAAATACATGCACGGCACTCTTGATTTAACAGGCATGCACGGAATCAGCCCTCCTTAAGTCCCGCTCCCTCCACTCAGCCCTTTTTTCCTGATGTGACCCCAGAGTCGGAATTGAGACTAGGAGGATTTGACCTTTAGCATGAGTTGGAGTTTGTCCTCTAATAGCAATCTAATATGGAAGGAGGGCATGAAAATTGTGGGGATGATGTTGAGCCAGAGGGGGTTGCAAACTTGACTGTAGGAGGACAGAGTTGGAGGCAGACGACAAAGTTGGCCCGGTGGAGAAAGTAAATAGGAATTTCTCATAGAGGGCGTTCAGTGACTTGGAATAAGTTGTGAACCACTTCGTAAACTTTCACTCCGACCGGAAATGAAAACTAGAGTGCCAAGGGTTCAAGTTGTAATAGTGGGTTGGGTTATCGTAAAATAGTTTCTAACTCAAAGTAAGACCAGAAATGCGATAAGAATATTATCACTCTCATTGGTTGCATGATAAGTGTTTGATTATTATCAAACATCTAAGAAATGATATGGAAGTCTGGGATTGAGATAGTAATTCATAAGGTTTGTTTAGGGCCTTGTGTTGTTCTAAATAATGTTACAGTTCATGATGCTATGATTAGAGGATGATGAATCACTGTTAACTAAACAGTGTGATAATGATATCGACCATACTACAAATCGCAATCTTGTGACTCATACCACAAGGAAATATGAAACAACAGTGTTTAACCTAATACGAATCAAAATGTAACCCTTGACCTTTTGCATATCATATTTATATTGGGAAATCTAATTTGCTAAGTTAGCAAATTAGTTAGCAATGCTAACTAAAATACAGAATGAAGAAATGAAAAAAATTCCTACCTTATATTTTATCAGCAAGTGCTACCCTGTCCTGTAGGAATTTTCTTCTTGAGTACTCCAACGCAACGACTCAATTGTAGTCAGCGGATGGTGACGACATTGACCCACACGAATGTATTTGTAGAATGTAATGTAACCTCCTCAGCTCATAACAAGCGACCTTTGGTTTTTGTAGTGATTTTGGAGGAATAATATTATTATGAGTTGCCGTGTTACACCCACTCAAACAGGGTTTCCCTGGCAAATGCAAGTACCAAATAACCTTGAAATATCTCTTCCAAGTGACCGACAACGAGTGATGATAAAATGCAAATGTAAAGATTCCAGTCGATAAAGTACCACTTTACATAACATGCAAAATGCATTGGTTGGATACTTGGTTAAAAAATGTTGATGTTGTATCCAGCAGAATATAAAATTAAGCCTTTTTATCACCTATTTGTAGGACATGAAAACTTTGGGTTCTACAACCCTTGAATGTTGTGGTTAAAAGTCAAGTCAAGGGACTAGGGATAAAATCCCATAGTCCTAATCTTTAGTGTGATATAGACCTTTTCAACAACCCCTTTAAATATCTATTTTACAGACTCTGGGTCCTGAAACTAGTAATGAACCTTGTTCCTCTCTGCAACCCAGTTCTACCATTTTCAATGGATTTACTGGATTCTGTTTTAAGGAATTGGGTAAAATACTTTTAGTAAAAGTATTTTCGTACTAATGGGAAAGTCATGCACACGACCCCTAACTCTTCACGGGATTTTCTGATCTGAATTTTTTACCTGCATTGAATTGGAGCACACAAAACCAATTTCTTACATGGACAAAACGAAAAAAATATCTAATTTACCTGTTTTTTTGTCATTTGATGTTTTACACCCTTAAAACTAATTACCTCATTTTAACAAAGGAAGTTCTATAATACACCCAACGTAAATGCAATATTACATAAATTAGATCTTGCCTTAAGTAAGTACTTGTCAACCTAAATTGTAAAATGTATTTTGAATAGTGGTATTAGTGGTGCATTCTATCATTCATTACTGGACAAAACAAAGGAACAATAATAATTGTAAATAATTTTCAATTATACTATTGTTCTCTATTACATGTACATCAAACTTAGCTTACTCAACACGACTCGCTGATTTTGATGAGTGAAAGGGTCTCAAAAATTGAAAACCTTCCAGTTTTTCAGAACATCTTTTTCACGTGCATCCAGTTTTTCATGAGCCAAAATTTCCATGCGTTGCGTTTCAGTAATTAGTGCCCATGGGGGTAGGTGGAGATGGAGCGGTTGAACCCAAAAGTCTGCTGAGTTGGATTCAATCTCTTCCGAAAGTTAAGTGTCACTCATTTTGTGGAATAACTCAATTATTTGGTGGTTGTGAACTCATCACTCAATTTACACCAATTCAATTGCTAATGAGTGTCATCTGGATCTCCTTCTACTGCCCACTTCTTCACTGTGACCTACACAATTATTATTACTCCCGGTTTTCAGGTGAGTAAGAAGCGGATTCATTTACATAAATTAGTTGTTTTTTAAGTATTATCCACAATTGGATTGGGTACTATTTCCATTCTAATTTTTGACGTATTCCGTAAAGTCTAGTTTTGGTCTAATTGAATGCTGCGGCACTCCCGACAGCAGTTTGATGTATGTCGAATTTAAATGAATAGGGTTTTTGATGTCTTTTGAGAATTTCTTGGGTGGGAGTGATTTCACATAGGAATGAAGATGTTATTGTAACTTTTTTTTACAATTTTACAGTCCAATTTTATAATGTCAAAGTACCCAATTTTTATGTGCAATTTGGCTTTATTTGTTTACTGACATTTATAAATGAATTATAGGTGGAGTCGAATAGAGCTCTTGCCTGATCAACGGTTGATTAAAAGCGTAAAAAGCAGACGCCACGCCCAAAATTTGGACCAGAGGAAGTGAGCTTAACTTCAGCAAAACTCAATTTCTTTCAATTTGAGAAAAATGACCACAGATCCAACACTACTTGGTGCTACTCCTACCTGGACGGATAATAATACCGCTGGGGAAGATGACTACGGTACAAACAAAAATATGAATTGGTTGGCGAAGTCTGGAAGATTTGGTTGATATTATAACTTTTGATGTCATCATTCTCTAGAATCAGGTGCCCCAAATGGGTTCACAAAAGTGACCAGATCAATTGGAGTCAAATACCAGCTCCTGTTGGACAAGTGGACACCACACGCTAGGTCTAGATGGGTGTTTGCTATATCCTTAATCATTCTATTTATGCTAAGGATTATTTTTGCTCAGGTACGAGTTAAAAATTTTATCAATCAATAATTGCAAGTGTGTATCCTGTATTATTTTTTTTGAATTCAGGGCTGGTATATCATTACGTATGCGTTAGGCATTTATCATTTGAACCTTTTCATTGCATTCTTGACGCCAAAAATCGACCCGGCGCTGGACTATGAAGGTATGCTTGATATTTCTATTGTATAATTTCAATGTGTTTTACATACAACATACGTATTTTTTAGATGACGGACTTGATCTTCCAACGCGGTCAACACAAGAATTCCGCCCTTTCATTCGTCGGCTTCCTGAATTCAAATTCTGGCTGGGAATGGTAAAGTCAACCTTGATTGGATTGTTCTGTACCATGTTCGACTGTTTTAACGTCCCCGTATTCTGGCCAATTCTGGTCATGTACTTTATAACACTATTTTGTATTACGATGAAACGACAAATCAAGCATATGATCAAGTATAAGTATATTCCGTTCACCCATAGCAAACCAAAGTACCAACATCCGCCATCCACGGCGTCCTAAATTTTGTAAAACTAAAAACTGTAGCTCGAATTACAATACACAATTTTTATTTATACTTTATGCATACGAATCGATATTTGAAATATATTCATAGCTATTATTTATAGTAAAATGCATTGTTTATGTAACCTATTGACTAAAACTAAGAGTAAACGTGGAAAGTAAAAGTATGGCATTCATGCCTAAGTCGGTGGCCTCTGCACATCGTTAAATATTATAGGTTACAAAGAGTCATCAATTTGTTGAGTGCTTTAATAAAACTTTTCAAAAAGAAATTATTTTAAAATCCGAGCTCATTGTGTACCCGATTTATTATGCATTACATCCTAACTTGACAGTTTGCATGAATTATATGCTAACAGGAAAGAAATCAGAAGTCATGCTCATAAATGGCAGCTTATGCCATTGACAAATATTAATAAACGCTTATACCTTACTTTTACTACACGCCAATGACAGTGCACAGGTATGCGGGTGAAAGTAATAATGCTTACATATCTGTCGGACATGTCCTTAATTATGCATCCATGAGACATGAAATTTGCTAAAATATGTCATGTTCAAGAGAATGTTTGCCGGTTTTACCAGCTGCCTCTGATTTGATACCTACACAGGAAGACTTTTTCATATGCTGCCACTTGCTGACCATATGGACTTTTTCGGGTAGGACTGAAAACTTGGCCCGGAAAAGTATCGATTTCTTTCATCCTATGGAAAGCTCAATGCTCTTTACTTTCTCCCTATTCCGAACAGACCGAGCGAATTGGCAAATCGGTGTCTTCAACTTCCACATTACCCGTTTTCCCCGTTTGAAATTTTAGCTCTTAGTCATCATGGTCATACTACACATTTACTTTTGGACAGAGATCTTGCGCGTTGTACCATAGACTGGGAGTGACTGATTGTTGTTTTAAGCAGTAGAATTAGAAAATCATTCTAGTTTAACCACTTGTGCCATTTACCCTTTCCACCATATACCCACCCTTTGAAGGGGAGTCGCCTCGAGTCATGTCTTCTGTCAAGGTTGCCGTCCGGGGTGAGAATCCAATTTTTTTTATTTAGGCATGACTTTATAAACACATTATTTTAATTTCAGTGCGGCCATTTAACAACAGAGAAATTAGTAATGAAAGTGTTTGCATTATTTCAATGGATGGGACTTCCACTTGTACGTTAATAAATAACTATTGTCTATCATTAGACAGACATCCAATAAAAATCTTATCGACCAACTTTTTTTCAGATATTACTTAATCCGAAGCAATCTGGGAAAGATGCGACAAAATCGTTTAAGTTTGATTACTCTTATTGGAGTTATGATGTAAGTTACTAAAACTGGATAATGAATGTTGACAGGGTTATTCTTTGATATTTTTGTAAAGAGAAAGTGAGTGAAAGTTCAAAGAGAATGGCTATAATTCCCTCAATTTGTGTTTCTAGTCCGCAGATGACCATTTTGCAACTCAAACTCAGGTGTATGAAGACATTGGTGAAGAGATGCTTCTTCATGCATTTGAAGGTTACAACATATGCATCTTCGCATATGGGCAGACAGGTTCCGGGAAGTCCTACACGATGATGGGCAAGCAAGGAGATGGGGATGAAGGAATTATTCCACAAATGTGTCAGGATCTTTTTATGAAAATCAATGCTGACGAGGAAGGGCTCCAGTTTTCAGTAGAGGTTTGTCATTCATTCCTTTCGAATTTGAGAGATAATGACCATTCTACTTATATTAGTATATTCAATCATGTTAAAAAGGTTTCATATCTCGAAATATATTGTGAACGCGTGCGAGACTTGCTGAATCCGCAAAATAAAGGCAATTTAAGAGTTCGTGAGCATCCGCTGCTTGGGCCTTATGTCGAAGATCTCAGCAAATTGGCTGTGACTTCCTACAAAGATATTCATGAATTAATGGACGAAGGTTTGTAACTAGTTTCTCACATTATAGCAACTTGACTATTTCGCTTTTTTCACTTGCATCATTTCCTACCAGGGAACAAGGCAAGAACTGTTGCTGCGACAAATATGAACGAAACTAGTTCCAGATCTCACGCAGTATTTACAATAATCTTGACTCAAAAACGCTTCGATATGGTGACTAATCTAACGGCAGAAAAAGTTGCTAAAATATCATTAGTAGATTTAGCCGGGTCGGAACGAGCAGATTCCACAGGAGGTATGAAAAAATACATGCATTGTCTTCGGACAAGGTGACATTAGTATATCACTAACTTTCACATATTTCTTAATCTCAGCCAAGGGGACACGTCTCAAAGAAGGAGCAAATATTAATAAAAGCCTTACAACTCTCGGAAAAGTTATATCTGCTTTAGCTGAAAACTCGGTAAAAAAATATTCTCCGAATTTGTCTTGTACATTTTAAAAATTCAATAACCCGTTATATAGCAATCCCTAACCAAGAGCACATCCTCCGTCGGAAAAAAGAAAAGTGAATTCATTCCATACAGGTTAGAAAGAGTCATCAATTTGTTAAAAAATTATTTTCTCTCTGTAACCAAATAGTATCAAATCAATAGTAGGTGTAGTTGAAGTTGACAAGCGTATGAAATGGTTTGAAGAAAGATGTTCATGAAAAGCAGAACACTGTCATATCCCTTCGAAAGCAATTCGATGATATTAAATCAATGAATTTGTAATTTAGAGACTCTGTGCTAACTTGGCTCTTAAGAGAAAGTCTAGGTAAGTTATAATTTCCTGGGATTTAAGGAAGATGAAATATCTGGATAATTTTGGATTAGGTGGAAACTCCAAAACGGCCATGATAGCTGCTATTAGCCCAGGTAAATTATAATTATTTGTTAGGCATCGTTCGCGATATAGTAACATAGAAATGTGCGCTTCAATTCTTATGCTTTCATTTCCTTTAAAGCTGACATCAACTACGAAGAGACGCTATCAACTCTCAGGTGCGTGTATTCATAGTGCCGAATTCGTATGATTGAGGATATTGCATTGTATTTTATAAATCGGTTCTACCAATTGGAACACATTCTTTCTCCAGATATGCGGATCGTGCAAAACAAATCGTTTGCAAAGCCGTAGTAAATGAGGATGCCAATGCCAAACTCATACGAGAACTAAAAGATGAAATCCGTCGACTCAAAGAGATGTTGGAAAAGGAAGGAATTTTTATGGAGGGTGGAGGAGATGTGGGTGGAGAAAGTGGAGAGTCTGAACCATTCCAAGGCACGAGTACCGATAGTGACGCCAATGTCAATGTGAACACCACTCCAGGTGGAGAAAGAAATAAAAGATTGCGAGGACGCCGCGGAATGCATAGCACGAGCAGTGTGGCCGCTGAGGAAGCCGTCGATCAGCTACATGCGAATGAAAAACTTATTGCAGGCATGTTTCCATATTCCACTTTATGTACAAAGTGGTGAGAGAATGTCAATTATTTTTTTAGAACTGAATGAAACCTGGGAAGATAAACTTAAAAGAACTGAGCAAATCCGAATGCAAAGGGAAGCAGGTGAGACTTTGTGCCAAGTCGGTTGTATTTTGTTAACACACTGATCCATTTTCTGTGTATTTAGTATTCGCAGAAATGGGCGTGGCTGTGAAGGAAGACGGTAAGACAAAGAAATAAATGCTTCCCTAGATGTATGATGATGGTGTAACTGTTTCTGACAATAATGTAATCAAATTATGTCGGAGTGACAGGAGGCACAGTTGGAGTATTTAGTCCTAAGAAGACGCCACATTTGGTTAATTTAAATGAAGATCCGTTCATGTCGGAATGCTTGCTGTATTATATCAAAGAAGGGATCACAAAAGTCGGATCCGCCGGTTCTGACATTCCTCAAGTGAGATATTTTGCAATGACGTTTATTCTAATCAAATCTTAAGAACTAAATTTGATTGACATATATCTCTTCCAGGATATTCAACTTTACGGGGCACATATCAAAGATGAACATTGCAATTTCCAAAATGAAAATGATATTGTAACTCTAATTCCTCTTCCTGGAGCTGAATGTTACGTGAATGGAAGGCAGCTGGAATCTCCCATGGAACTCACCTTATCTTCCGGCTCAAGGGTCATTCTTGGGAAGAATCACGTTTTCAGATTCAACAATCCAAGTCAGATTGCAAGAAAAATGATGGACGAACCTGGTGATGTTCACGCCGATTCGGAAAATGTCAGTGACTGGAATTTTGCGCAAATTGAGCTGCTTGAGAAGCAGGGTGAGTGATGATTCAATTTATTTAGTCCGCTTTTCAATCGCGAGTCGATTGCAATTTCAAATTGGGATGGGATTTGTTGAACGGACTCAGAATTTTAATGAGATTTTTTTACTCAAAGTCCGTCCAGTTTGGATCAAACGAGCCGAACTAATGTTTCCTGTGGGATTGGCTTTACAAACTTCATTTATTACCTATAAGAATTCCTGTATTCGCTTTTTATAGGGATTGACTTGAAGTTAGAAATGGAAACACGGTTGGTGGCATTGGAAGAACAATTTAGAAAGGAAAAACTTGAAGCAGACAACGCATTCGAGCAACAAAGAAAAGTATGGAAAGCAATGATTATCTTTTTTCATGAAATTCTTAACTAGCCCCCAACTGGCCAACTATTTTAGTGAAAGTACTTGATGAACTGTCTTTTTGTCTTAATTTCAGGATTACGAAGGTAGCCAAATCATTGTGGGTTTGAATATAATGGAGCTTCGAAATTCACACATCGAGTCAATTATGACATTAATGATCAAATCCCATTACATTACAAT
>JAAXNX010000843.1:0-22562 GCA_036491905.1 Folsomia manolachei | reverse complement strand
ACAATTTTGCATGAAGTTATTAATCTAGGGTAAAATATGCTCAAATATTAATGAATCTTGGTGCTGGGGGTGTAACATGAAATGACTCTTTGCAATACACCTCCTCCTCCCTCTTAGATGGAATACTTGTTGGGATAGTAAATGAGAATAAATAACGGTTTCCAACCTTATCTGGCAAAAAGTATCTGGAATTAAGTGAATGTCTCATAATTTGCAATCTGTGCTAAATCCGTTATTTATCTTGATTTCCAACCTTGAACTTGGCCAAACTGCGTCGTACTGCCAATCTAAATTAGGTCCAAGTGCATTCTCTAAATTGGCTTCAATTGAATTGAGCCAATTACCAGTGTCAATTCCGAACTAAATGTCAGTCAAGGTTATTTTATTCCTTGTTTATTTTTTTAACCAACACTCATTTAAACTCCTGCCTCTGAGAGTTTTGCCATCATTCCTGTTCGTAACTCGATACCAGACCAAACTCCAAATTTGTGCATTCACTCCAGAAATTCGAGGTACTTCAAAAATTCCATAACTAAATTTCCATTTTCCTCCCAACTAAATAAAATTGAACCCATTTTCCAGATTCCAGCATGAAGCAGATTCTCCTCTTGTCTCTAATGGTTGCCATGGCAACAATTTTGACCTTATCCGAAGTCACTGGAGCTCCACAATACACCCCAACCAATACCCCACGACCCCGACGACCTCCCCTGACCCCATTCCAACGCTGCTACAGAGGATGCATGATTGACTACGGGTATCAAATTGAGGCTCAGTGGGATTGCAGGAATTGCTGTGAAACACGAGACTACTGCTAAATTATTGTTTGTCAACATGTTCCAGGAATAAAGACGACGTAATTGTGTCAAATTGTGGTCAAGTTTTTTTTAGTAATTTGTATCAAGTCACATGAGCTAATTATCAAATTACAAAATGCTCAAAATAATATTTCAAGCTTGACAAAACGAACGCAGTTTAGAATGCAACTAATTTATTGTAACAATTTGCACGACATAGTAATGAAAATGATAATGAACCCCTTAATTTAACCCTAGCTCCTCCTTATCAGCCTGAACATTGCCATACAACCAGGAATCCGTCACGTCAATCCATCTCTGTAGAACTTCATCGTCCTTAAACTTGTCTAGTAGACATTCCCTGAGGGTAGCATACTCCTTTGCGTCCTCCCTATCCAGAAAAGTAGATTAATGCCAATAAATTCCTTCCAATTTCTTCATCCTTTCTTACCTCCACTTGTCCTCCTCACCATTGCTGTTAGCATTGCTCTGAGCTGTCGACAATTTCCTTGCGATCTGACTCCATTTCCTGAAATCCTCATCGTTTCCAACCTTCTCTGACAGTTGGAGTCCTTCCAGCACGGAAATAAACAAGATAAACCCTTCCAATGGACTGGGTCCGCTCTGAACATAAAATTTTTATCAAATTTTCCAGAATTTGTCTTCATATCTTCTTACCTGACCCTCAAACCCTTCCACATACGCTCTAACAAAGTCCTGGAGTTCTCCGGAGTAAACCTTAGTCTCATCAAAGTCCTCCCTGATATCCTTCACCATATCCAAGACACAAGTGGCCGCATCATACACCGCCGTTGGAGTGGGATCATTTCTTAACAGATCCACAATTGAGACGCTACCCTCAAATTTGTGACACTCTGCAAATTCCAAAAATCAACTTAAACCATTTAAAGTTCCCGTGGCCAAAGTTTCTACCTGTCGATATCCTCCCATCCTTTGCAAAGTTTGCCAAAGTACTCACTAAGAATTGGAGGATGACTTCTTTCTTCCTCGAACGGACTTCATTATCCAAATTATTATTTAGCTTGGAACTAGCCATCCAACTGGTCATCATATTCACTAAAATTCCCATGCAACAAGTCGTCTTAAATTCGGAGGAATCCAGAGAATAGCCCGGACAAGTCCAGTAAACTCTGGACACTACTCGTGCCACCATTTTGGATTGAGATCCGGGAAGAAATAAATGTCCAAAGTAATCCTCTGTCCATTCCTCCACATCTTGGAAGAGACTCTCAAGCTGTCCTGGAGATGTCCTGCAAAACAGAAAATTAGGTCATTGCAATAACGTTGTTACAATAATATCCTCCCAACCTGGACTGCCTTGGCACAAGAAACCCCGGGATCCTTATTTCCTCCATGTCCAAAACGGAAAGACGCCCAACTTGTTAGCTGACACTCTGTGAAGAAATCCTAGTATTTAATTACACCACTTTCTGGGAACTCCAATTTTCCAATCCAGATACCCACATATGGGTAAGAAACATGGATTTTAATTTGCATGGATAATTGCATCCAAAGTTGCCTGACTACAAAGGACAAATCATGACGTTGCAGGTAATCCTCGATAAATCCGTGTGAACTTGTTACATGTCTCCATTCCTTGGTGGGAATGTGCCCAGTTGTATTCACACACCGCAGATTATTCTGATCCAATTATTTATATCTGGCTTGACAATCAACACTTTATTCATGATGTAACCATGCAATTAACTCCGGTTCTAATTGGACTCCACCTCTGCCCACGGTTTGAGGAAAGGGACAACTTTATTTCACTGGGATTCCGAGCAATTTCCAAGAAAAAGATAATGAACGGTTGTCTAATTTATGCATAGTTGACGCAACGCCTTATCCGGAGAATCAGGTTATGTCCCGGAGTATCCTTAGTATGAGGGTTGCTCCAAAAGTTGGTGATATCTTGCTCCACTCAAATCTGGAACAAAGCTTATTAATGCCAATAGGAATATTTTCATTTGTCTCGCTTTTAAAATAAATAATAAAAACCACTTTACCAAAAAATTACTTGGACAAATTTGACAAAATGACAAAAACTTTTCAGTGAGTCCGTGCAAAAACCACTGCTCCCAAGTTCTTCTCTCACCAAAAACCCTAAACTTATCATAACTTGCAGTTTGACCACTAGCTAACTCTGGCAATGATTACGCAACTAAATGTCCTTATGTCTCGACCCTCATACACTCCCAACATATCTCCATGCCAGCCTGATCGGGATTGCACCTCCATTACAAGCTTGTCCTGCAGAACTCGGCAAAAACGTATAAATACCTCTCCCAAGATTACACCATCCACCCCACAAACCTCCCAGCAAGACCTCAACATGTTCCGGTTATATCCCGATACCCGCTCTCCAGCACAACTATTCGCCTCTAAAGTGATCCAAATGAGTGGCGAGAAACCCCAGCATATCGCCATCATTATGGATGGGTAAGACTCCAAATTATTTAGCGACCTCTTGCAAATTATTCACTGTATCCCTTTAGGAACCGGAGATTCGCCAAATCTCAAGGTATCCATCGACGCCTCGGTCACAAAGCTGGGTAAGTCAAGACATTTTTCCTACTTGGTGTCACAATTCCAACTAATTTCTTTTATCCCAGCGTCATCAAAGTTAAGGAAGTAACGCGATGGATATTTGAACTCCAAATCCCGGAGCTAACTCTGTACGCATTTTCCATCGAAAACTTTAATCGCTCCAAAGATCAGGTGGATGAACTCATGAATCTATTTCAAACCATGTTTATTGACATTGTGAACAGTTTGTGAGTCTAAAATCCTTGTAATTTCCTTTCACCTCTGACTTTAAACATGCCTATCTTCTAATTTAGGGAGTCATATATTAATGCCGATATCTGTATCCAATTCATTGGAAATCTGGACCTACTTCCAGCCAAGTTGAAGCCCAACATGGCCAAGATCATGTGGGACACGAGACACTGTACAAGTGTCAAAATCAATTTTGCAATGGCTTATACCGGTAAGTTTGCCAAACCTCCGGTTTCCATGGTTACCATTGATTTTTCTCCTTCATGCAGGTCGCAACGGGTTGGAACGCAGTCTCCAAGGGGTCCAGGCCGGGATTTCGTCGGGTCAGCTAGACTCCCGGGACGTGTCCGAATATTTGGTGGAGCAAACCCAAAACCTGGTCCACTCTCGACCAGTTGACATCCTGATAAGAACGGGAGGCGATAAACGGATCTCCGACTTCATGATGTGGGAGTCAACTCAGGCATACATTCACTTTATGGATGTGACTTGGCCAGAATTTGGATGTTGGCAAGTTTTAGATTGCCTCGTCAAATATCAAATGTTTCGGAGGAGAGTGCCCAAATTGGTTAGTTTATTAAAGTTTTTTGCAATATTGCAAAATCTTTAACAAAGAATCATCCCCGTTTTCAGCCTTGTCCTCGGTCACAACTCACAAAGGAGCAGAGAAACCGGGCGGATAATTTTCTAGAGAATGTTCGGGACATAAAGTGGGACAAGGTTAAGAGATATTTAAAAAATTCTCATATTCCAGACGGATCCGGGAATCAAGTTTGTGTGGAAACTTATATCCGGGAGAGTGTCAAAAGTTTATTGGATTTTGCATAGGAATCCTTTAGCTATGAATAAATATAAAATTGTTTAATTACTTATTTTACAGTAAAATGTCACAATTTACTAGGAATAGGAATTTTAGCTCAATTAAATAAATGTTACCCGCATTCATGGAGCTTGTATTTTGGCAAAAAAGATCAGGTCACTCGGGCAATTTGCAAGGTTTCAAAAATTAAATTTTACCAAAATCCCTTTTTTTCTTGCCATCCCATTATTACTCCGGCTCTGACTATCATTCCGGCTAAGTTAACCTCATCGTAACCACAGTAACATGTGCATTATCCTGATAAGGATCCCGATGTAATTAAATTACCAAACGACTATGCAAATGATAAGCCATGGAATTGCTGTGCCCTGGGAAATCCAGAATAATTCTGGTTTCTTCCCACGGAAATTAGCTCAACAAGGATCACAGCACTATAATTTCGTGCATGTCATACTTCCCATGGTTGGTTGGTGTTGTAATATTTCCAGGAAATTGCACAATTCCTCCTATCTTGCTCCAGAAACCACATTACTTGAGGACAATCCGGCTCTCTCGTGTGAAATAAAGTTTTAATAAAAGACATAAATCACTTGTTTTGTCGCTAAATCCACCTTTAACCAGGGAACCAGTGACAATTAGTAGTTGTCCTTGATGCAATTATTCCTTAACAGACACATCTTGTGAAATTCCGGTGCAATCCTGACATCCATTGCTCACGTGGGTCTTACATAATTTCTGGATTGCTAGGATTTGTCTTATGCACACTTTTCCACCAATTTCTGCAAATTGTCGGAAATTTTTTAGCCTCGAGATTAGCCTCAATAAATGAGTTCATGAAAAAGTTCCAGATTAACTCCAGAGTCCAAGTGTATGCAACCCAGCCCAGATTTCTAGAACTCATTCTAAATTCTGTATGTAACCCGTAAATCCAATTTTCGTGAAATCCTCATAATTGGCCACTTATCAAGAATAAGAACTCATCACACAAAATAAAGGCCCAGATATTTTCAGATATTTTTATTTACTCTTCATTAAACCTAAGAAATTTCATCCTCCACACCTTTCCTCCCATAAACCTCACGCCTTCCTCCCATAAATCTTGTTGAGCATATCGCTAAAAAGCTGTTTCGGCAGTCTCTCATTCATCTGGGAAATATGTGTCTCAATCCTGTCATAAGTCTCTTTCTCATAGTTCCGGAACTCCTCCACAAGTCCCAACTGGTTATAAAGGCTCTTAACTGCGTCCACCCCCTCATTCCGCCCATAATTGTCCCAAAGTGTCTTCCTCTGCTCTTCGGTACACTTCTCAACCGCCTTTACAAACAACCAGGAGCACTTGCAGTCCCCAATATCCGTCCCCACCTTCCCGGTTACACCCTCATCCCCATAACAGTCTAAGAAGTCGTCTTGCACTTGAAAAAAGTGACCTAACTCCAACGTCACAGTGCGGACGTGTCTCACCAGTTCCGGGTCCGAAATTCCCAGCCATCGCCATTGCCAACCGGACAGGGAAATAGAACGTGTAGAAACTCGTCTTATACTTCACAATGGCCGCGTAGCGATCCATATTGTATCTGGATCAATAAATCAATAATCAATCAATAAATCATGCCCGTAAAATGACACTCACGTCTCCAACTTCTTCTCCAGTCCCGTCCTAGTGTCCAAACTTTGCCCATAAATCGTCTTATCATTAATGTCGATAACTATCTCGAGCAGCTCCGGGTAGTAGGATTTATCCCCGAAATATTTCTTGAGCAGCTTAAACACACTGTATTCCAGGAGAAGAGCATCATTGAACCCGGAAGCACCCAGATTATCCACCTGATACCAGCAGGGTCGTCCCCGACGGGTTTGAGAACCATCCATGATGTCATCTGCCACTAAGGCGAAAGCCTGGATTATTTCGACACACCATCCCAACACATAAGAGAGCCGGGCGTTGTCCGGAGTTAGTTCGGGGACGAAATAGCGGTACGCTAGGGCTGTGGAGAGGCCCCTGCACAAAAAATTAAATTATCAACCGTTGCTAGGCAACCATTACCTAGTGACCTTTAGCTACTCACCTGTTCTGCTTCCCATGCGGCACATTGTACTGAAGCACCCGACTCAGCCACCGATTCGTGTGGGGCATATCTCGATACTCCGATATTTCCGTGAGGTCAGACACCAGTTGGGGAAATAGTGAGACGAAATCATTCCTCTCTTCCTTACTAAGAAGTACAGGCTCTTCCCGAATCTCGTCACCGATCCGAACAATAGTTTTCAAAGGCTCCATTTTCTTCCAATTATAATTTCCGTGCTATCTCAGAATGCTCACTAAGAAGTGAGTCAGCCTCTGGGGAAGGAATCTGGTTAAATATCTAGAAATTGTGTCTCTCCTCCCTGTGGGAAGTTGCCGTAGTTCAATCAATTCTGACACCAGTTTCCCAGCAGGTATGGAAATGGGAGCCGGAACAATTTTAAGACAAGTTTCACTGATCTTATCACCTACTGGGGAATCCACGTCATTGAAAAACTTGCGCAATTCCCAATGAAAACGTGCCTGTGCTCTGTCACATAATTTGTTACATTAATGTCTTTATTGGAGTGACGCATTCTATCTCACCTTCCTTACTGTATCACCTTGTCTCCACTTCTGACGTCTATTTATGTTTATAAGGCTATGGGAACTTGTTCAAAGGTTATTATTGTTAGTGAAACTTTAGTTGTAATTCTGGGATTTCCGACGGCCACGACACAATTCAAAACACAAGAAACATATTATTTAAAAATACTAAAAAACTTTAACTTTAACAGCTCCCAACAATCTTTACTTGTCTTGCAATCTGGTTTTGTCATCATTTGCAAATACAAATCGCACATGATCCTGCCAGTGGCTAAATCTACTCTTTCTTACATAATACGGCTACATGGTTCCACTACTTTTACTGGAGTTACTAGTTTTTTTGCATCTTTTTGCTGCCACAAGGTATGACTAGCGTATCACTAAGCAAAACTTGACCATCTAATCCGGCTATGACTTCATATTGAACATTCTCCACATAATTTGCTACCCTACTTTATTACACAAAGTGTGCAAATATATAAACCTTGCAGAATGTGGCTGTCTTCATTCCACTCCACTTTCTGACCAGATGCTCTGTTTTTCACATTCTCCACTAATTTAGTCACAATCATGGACTGGTCCCTAACTCTGACCCCATTAATAGCCATCCTAGTCCTCCTCCTGACCCTGTGGTTCTTTTTATCCCCCCAAATATCCCATCCCTCCCAAATATTACCCCTCCTGAAACTATGGGTAGCCCATAAAAGACTCCGACTTCCCCCAAACACATCCGCGGACTGGGCATGGACCTACGCCAAACTTAAGGAAACCAGTCGCAGTTTCTATTTTGTGATTATGTCTGCCCCAAAAAACTTCCGGGAATCCATCACAATCTTTTACCTAGCTGCCCGGGCATTAGACACAATTGGTAAGAAAGACCCGGCTTTCTAAGGTCCCGGGTTTATTTGTGCAAAAATAATTTGGCTGCCATGATTTTCAACCTGTTCTCCTTTTACAGAGGACGACATGACGCCGAGCATTGGAGATAAGCAGAGAGAACTGCGACAATTTCATGAACACTTATCCAATCCCAACTACAGTTTGAAGGGGTGTGAGTAAAATTTTGGCACAATATTTGGCACAATAAATTGGCAAACAAATTGGCAAATAATAACAAATCACTAATTCCTCCTCCTTCTTAATTCCCAGTTGGCGAGAAGCCCCACGAAATTGAGATGTTGGAACACTACGGAAAAATTGCTACCGGCTACAACACCCTCTCACCCCCCGTACAAGCCACAATTACCCGGATAATCCACGAAATGGGGTCTGGAATGGCCCAATATCTCTCCAAGGAAGTCATCACTCTTCCCGACCTGGACGAGTATTGCCACTACGTCGCCGGTATTGTGGGAATTGGCATAGTTCAAATCGGGATAGATATCGGATTTCAACAAGAATTCCCCGGAATCTCACCCACCGCCCGAGAAGCTTTGAATAATAACGGAGGTCTCTTCCTCCAGAAAATAAATATTATCCGAGATTTCCAAGAAGACATCCGAATCACCCCGCGACCCCGGATATTCTGGCCCAGAGAAATCTGGTCCAAGTACACGGATCGTTTGGAGGATTTCCTGGAACCCTCCCGGCTCCGGGATGCCATCTCCTGTTCCAACGAGTTAATAACGAATGCCATGCTCAGTCTCCCGGGTGTTCTGGAAGGACTCGGGTATCTGGATGAGGCCATGTTTAAACCCATCTCAGCCCCTTTCGTTATGGCAATTGCGACCTACGAACTCTGCTACGATAACGAGGAGCTTTTTAAGAAAACCCTGAAAATTAAGAGGGGACAAGCCGCGTCAATATTTGGGCGCTGCGACAGCTTCCACAATGTCCTCGACATGTTCACCCACTACATGAGGAGACTCCGGAGAAAAGCTGTGGCTGTTGGAGACTCCAATTCAAGGATCTTGGTTGGGGCTGTTGGATCAAGGGCTGAAAATTGGGGCGGAATTAAAGTCACGATAGAACCAAGTTTGTTATTTCGACTTTAAGTCAATCTATAGGATTTAAAAGGAAAGTTTTAAAAAACTCAATAAAATATACCACCCACATCCTTACGAGTCCGATAAAATCTTGTTCAAGATAAGAACGACAATTTAGGGATAAGTACTCTACAGCAAAGTTGTGTTACACAACTTGTGTACAAGAACTCCTACATTGGCATTGTGACGTTTTTCACATTTTTTCTAAATTCTCTCATAATTACCTCACACTTGGCATTTGTCCTGGTCCAGGTCCACCTATTTATTGCACTATTAGACAATGTTCACAATAGCATTCCTCGTATTGAAACCGGTTCACATGTCACAAAAAGTTGAGAACTTGATCCGAGTCTTCACTTGTCGTCTGGACCTGAACGAGTTTAGTTTACTCCAAACAAGGACAAGTTTTCCTGGACCCTTTTCCATCTTATTGGACTACTAATTAACAGTTTAATTCCTGGAAATATAATACCGTAGCAATGTTCCCAACCAGGAAAGGTTGGGATCTCCTCCTGGTTATAGTTATGGTTACAGTGACCCTGCTCCCGGTCACAACCCAACTCTCGGTCCAAGAGTATCTCACCCTGAACCAGGAACAGAAGCTGAAATTAGACCAGGTAAAATAAAACAATCCTCAGTAAACCACGTTCATAAATCCATGCAATTACCCAGTTCCGCACCCTCATTTCTACCCGCCTACCCCACTCCTACATGAAGAAAGACGTCTACCTCATCCGATGGTTACGAGGTGAGTCCACTTATAATCTCAATATTCATTCCTCCGTTTCCATAGCAACCCTGCTCCCCTTTTAGACAGCAACTTTGACCTACCCGCAGCCGAGGAACGACTAATGAACGTGAGTTTACTGTTTACTGATCTTGCTAAGGATTCCTCCAAAATTTTCCTTTTCTTTTCAGCACCTCACATGGCGACAAGAAAACCACATCGACACCATTCTTAACGAGGATTGGTCCCAATTTGAGCGAGAAAATCGTCTCTATTTAGAAGGTTGCGATAAAGACGGGAAACCAGGTTGGGTGACAAATCTCAAAAATAATGATTTAATCTAATCTAACCCACAAACATTTCCAGTCCTCTCAATTATCGTCGGAGAATGGGACGTTCGCCACGGGATTATTACCGGGACCCATGCCAGGATGACGCGATATTTCGATAAATGTCTGGAAGAAGCTGTCCTCCTCGTCAGAAGGATGCAGGATGATGGACAACTTGTTACTCAGATTTCCCTAATTTTTGATTTTAGAAATTTCAACTTAATCTCGGTAATCAGATCCACAATTAGACGGACAGACAGACAGACAACACACCCACAATAAGAAGACATTACCCAATAATTTATTAATATCTTTTTATTTCTTTCCCAATCAGCAAGCCTGTGCAAGATGTGAGTATAAAGTTATCCAGAATTTTTGACTCATATTAACCTCAAGTCTTTCCAGGCATCCCAATCTATCTCCGATTTTTATCCAATGTTCAACTCCACTTCCCTGGATTCGCACATAGACTAATTGCAGTCAATGGTTAGTAGACGATGCCACATATTTCATCCCATCCCACTTTTATTTACTCCTTTCTTCCTCCAGTTCCAGAAATAGCGTTGCCAATCTACTCCATATTTAAGGCCCACATGAACCGACAAGTCCGAGATTTTTTATCCGTCTACTCCCGAAATCCAGTGGAATGGTCTCGTGACCTTGGCAAAGAAATTGAGCCCGACCAACTCTCCGTGGCGTTTGGCGGAATAAATGAAGAAGCCCTGGACTACTCTGAGTTTAAAACAAACTTAAATGGGACCACCCCGTCATGTCGCTTAATTAAGGAAATGCTTCTCCAGAAACATGGCTCGTGAATGATCCCATTTTTTTCCAAAAACCAACAAACTTTCCTGCCTCATACTTTATTGGTCTTTGTCAAATACTCTAAAATAACATAACTGAACAACTTTTGTCTTAATTTAATCCTCACAATGTTTCCTCCAAACCCCAATAAAATCCTCATTAATACTCGTCAACCTCCCAGAACCTCCATAGCGTGGTGGGATAGCTTTGATGGGGATTTCCTCATAAATGTCCTCCTCCCACTGTTTCCTAGCTTGGGGACTGGATCCATAAAATGTTATCTTGGAATTTGTATTCGTATCAAAACCAACCGAACAAAATTTCCAAAGCCACATAAATGGTGTGGGTACTGCAAATTAAACACTTGTCTGAATTCCTTGCAAAATTGCAAAAATTAAAACTCACCATTTATCATAAAAGCTTTGTGCAGAATTTCCGGAAAATATTTCTCGTAATCCGACATTAATCCTGCGACCGTGCGGAGAACTGGAGAAAACATTACAAATTTGTATTGCAAAAACAAAACGTTTGCAAAAACACATTCCCAAATCATATTACGTGTCAAACTCCGCGTTTCATGAAACATTTTCGAGTAAGTTATCCCCTCGCAGTCGAAAATCGTTGTGAATTGCTGACACCGGGTTTGGAGGAGGAGTTGGTGAATGTTTTCCATGAATTTTCCAACCCATTTCAGAAAATCCGGTAACATACCCTCATCCAGGAAGTCGCGGAAGGATGGCCAGCTACCGTAATGGAGCCAGAGGACTGGACAAGAGAATTATTTAGTAAATGACTAATCATTAAATGACTAATCCTTCAAAAATAACCCACTCACTTGGTCGCCCTTCCCCATCAAATCCGGACAAATAAAAGTCCACATTTTGAAACTCTTTCGGCGTAACCCAGTCCAGGTACTGGTTACACAAGGCCTTCGCTCTCCATTCGACATACTAAATTAATCTCCAAATTAAACTCCTTCCTTCCATTTAATCCTACCCAAGTACTTACCCTTCTCAGCATATCTTCTCCCCGAGATAAATCCAGGTCACGTGCTGGACAACAATAAAAACTTAATAACCACCCATTTAACCACCTAACCCTCCTTTTTTTACCCACCTCTCAAAAAACGGAGTAGCAGCCCATCCTCAAATCCGAGATCTTGAACCAAACTCCGAAACTGGAACAAATAAGGTTTGGTTTTTTTTACTCTTAACTGGATAACTACTGAGATTACCTGGTTCAAAGCCACAATTTCTGCGGGACCCCTTGGAACTGCCATTGGGACGGATTAAATCCTCAGGATTTCCTTAATCAGCCCGAAATATTGAATACCAACCCTGTCCGCAAGCAGATCAAGTAATGATTGGAAAATTACTGACCACAGTTAGACCCCCTTAAATCAAATAATTACCCAAGCTTGGGTTATCCCTGAGAAAATCGGGGCACAAGTACAGAGTTGACAATGTGAGTCCCAGTCATGTGAATTACCTCTGTGGACAACTTCCTATCTAGATCAATCAGTCTTTGTCTGGATGTTTCCTCCGTATTTATTAGCATCCTGGGAAATTGACGTGTTAGCCACCCATACCTTATTAAGTACTTTGTGGCTTGTATGTAAATTTCCGGCTGAGATAAGGATTTTTATGTTAAACACTCTCACATTAATGTGATGGATGTCACCAGGAAAATTATTCCATTCCCAGTCTCTTCTTATTGACGTCAACGTCAACCCAGATTGTGGCGCAATATCCTGGTAACACAACTTTAAGAGACAATTTTCATGAATTCTCATTCAAAGTAAATCCACACTTAATCCGTCTTGTCAGTGACAAGTTGTCATAATTTCCAATATTTCTTTGTCGCCCTCATTTTTGTACACTCACCCATCTGCAGGGACGATGGTATTACAAAGACGTGGAAAACCCAGATGGTTATCGTTCACAATTTCTTGAATTCATTTCCTCCTATAAAATCCTCATAAAATTCTTCCCAGCCGGGAATCCCATCCTGCGTCTCCTGAGGATTTCCCAGCAATGCCGCATTCTCCTGAAATTGTCATTGTGAAGAGAATAAAATTAGCAGAATTATCTCACAACTTACTTGTCTTTGTCACTCAACTAATATCTTGGAACTTCACGAAAGGATTCCTTGTCTCAAAACTTGATAGCTGGAGGATTAGGTATTACCAAACAGGTAATACTGGAGCAGAGAGAATCCTTCAAGTTGGAGCCAGATTTATGTCTTCTCCACCATTTTCTTTTTACACCTACATTTTTTCCAAGGTTTTTCCCATCCTTCTACTTACTAGCTAACCATCACCTATTTCAAGCCGGATGACAAATACTAGGTGATTAAATTAGGTATTTTTACTTCGAGTTTTCCTAACAACTCAGTTTCCACTTGGTTTGAAACCAGCGTATTTTTTGTAAATAAAGTCATATCCAAACATTACATCGCCAAGGATTGCCGCTGTCACTAAGTAATTCATGAATGCCAGGATTTCTATTAAAGCACGCTAATTAAGCCACTGGGAATCCCAGAACAATCCTTTAGTCTGACATTTGGCATTATTGCGAAATGATTCCCTTCTTAAAGTCTCCTGTACTAGCTCAGGCGTCAGACGTTTCAATTTGCCATCACCTCTTACCCCGACAACTATCCCAGCGTCTTGACTCTCAACTTCTGTGAACTTGACATCTCATCCCCAGAAATGGAACCAAGTAAAGAACCGTCTTCCGATGTAAAATCACAATTGGCCGAACTCAAAAGAAAAATTGCAGGTATCACTTCTTTTCCTGATTTTATAAAAAACTTTAAAAACCTTAAAAACTTTAATTTAAAGACAACGAGACTACCTCCCCATATAAAGACATTCTGGATGACGACCTCCTCCTGGGATTCCTAAGAGGAAAAAAATACAAAGTTAAAGCTGCCTTTGATTGTGTAAGTCTTTTAAACCTGGCATTTGGCATTAACTAATCTTTCCATAACCCACCAGCTCCTCTGCTCGATTCAAGTACGGACCCAGAAATACCCGGGATTTACCCAGAACTGCATCCCTGCCACGCTAGGTGCCCTCCAGGATCACAATACTTGTAAACTTTTACGCCAAAGGGACCCCAAAGGATACAATATCCTCCTCTGGGAAGCTCGTGAGTGGCAGTTAAAGACATTTTTTTTAAAAACGTTTCTTAAAAAACGTTTTTTGTGTGTATTATATGAGACAATTATCCCTTCCTTCCAGGCTTATGGGACCCACACACCCACAACGCGCAACAAGTCGTGGCTGAGGTTGTCCTTAAATTCGACGAAATTACACGAAGCTACTCTAACCACTCCCCAAATAATAATTGCGTCGCGCTAATGGATGTTTTAGGCGCGAATTTTGCCCACGCGAGACATATTTCGCCCGGGATTTTTAAACAGATTTTAGACTTCCTACAAAACACATACCCAGGAAGACCTGTTGCAATCCACTACGTCAACGCGGGATGGCTGGTTCGCTCCCTGTTCAACATTGCGAGACCTATGATCAAGAAGAAAATTAGGGATCGGGTAATTTGTCCTCCTTCTTCCGGGTATTACTAATCTAACCCCGATTTTTTACTCCATAGATCCATTTCCATTCCTCAGACATGTCCACACTTCATGAACACTTGTCCCCAGATATTCTTCCGGTGTCGTTGGGTGGATGCTTGACGGAACAGGAGGCATTCGATGAGACCCTGGACACGAAACTGGGCTCTCGTCAAGAATTCTATGATGCGTTGGGAGAGTAAGTTCAAATTTAGGTCCTTAGTTAACTTCTTACGCCATTCCTCAAGCGAAATAAAATGGCAACTCTTTTCCAGACGGAGTTGAAGTGGAACAGATTTACAGCAAAGTTTCTTACCAATGTTGGAGGAAGAATTACTTAATAAAAGTTTGCCTATGTAATAAAACTACAAATTAATTTAAAAATCTCAAAAGATTCACCCATTTTTAATCTGATTTCCCCTGAAATATCGAAATTAGTCATAAATGTCATTTAACAAATAAAATTGCACCCTAAAAACTCCATCCATTTCCCATAAGCACAAGTTTTCCATGAACATCTCATTTTTTTATTTCGTCATCCACACCACGCATAGTGCAACACATCATAAAACCAATCTTGGTCCAGAAAACTAAAAAAATCCTTGTCCCACGAATCTTGTCGTCAGTCCGGTTCTCCATTTGTTCCTTTGTTTTACCTAACAAAGGAAAACTCACATATTTCCCATAATACAAAAACGTCCACCACCCACTTGATGTTGACACCTATTGCGCAAGACGTGACATCACAATGACACAATTCTGGACAGTGTTACACTCCCTGGGAATTGCCAGAGCTTTTATTTCCGCCCTATAAATAAATGACGAACCCCAACCCTCCTCTCAGACGCTTCCCGCGACCACCCTGCCAAGATGTTGTACAACGCCGTCGTTCTCGTAGCAAATATCTTGCTCACCGCTTTATTCACGGTTTTCGCCCCCATCAACCTCATCACCAACTATGTCCAAATGGAGTCCGAGTGGGGTCTCGAGACAACCCTGGAACAACACGGGAAACGTGTGGAGGACATTGTACGCCAAGTTAAACAGTGGATGAGGCGCGGAAAAGGACAAAAAATGACATCTGCTAAGACCTTCCTGGAAAACTATTTGTCTCTCCAAACTTGACAAATCCAAATACTTCAAAGTTAGGGTGGATCTCAATTCAATCATTGGAATTGATGAGAAAAATAGGGTAAGAATTCTAAACTGTGGGCCTCTAACCCGGTTTCTGAGAAAATACCCGCCTTCCTTTAGACCGTCACCGTGGAACCGGGCGTGATGATGGGACAAATATCCAGATACCTGTTTAAAAGGGGGTGGACCATTCCTGTCATCCCGGAAATGGAGTGTGCCTCTGTGGGTAGGTGGAGAGTTTTAACGGTCAAAATTTAACGGTCAAAATTAAAGTCCTGGAAATATAACCCTCCCATTTCAGGTGGCTCCATCGCCGGACTCGCAGGTCAGACAAGTTGCCACAAATACGGTTTCTTTCACGACACCTGCCTCTCTTACGAAGTAGTTCTACCCACCGGAGAAGTCGTTACTTGCACCAAGGTAACCAACACACTTAATTCCCTTAATTCCTCTTTTAATTCCTCCTAACCTTCCTCCCTCCCAGGACAAGGACCCCGACCTCTTCTACGCAATCCCTTGGATCCTGTGGTACCATCGGATTTATAACCGCCGTCACAATTCGGATCCTTCCCGCAACCCGCTACATCCGACACGAGTACCGACTTGTTTCCTCACTCCAGGAATTTCAACACCTCCACAAATCCGAGGTCCCTCGCCACGATTTCGTAGAAGGTCTCGCCTTCACCAAGGATAAAATTATAATAATGTTCGGCGACTTCCACAACGGACCTCCCACATCTTCCCTGCCACTCCACAATATCAACCGCTGGTACAAGCAACCCTTCTATAAATTGGTGGAGTCCATTATGAACAAGGAGCTCAGCTCGTCCTCCACCCACACCGAACTCATCCCACTGATCGACTACTATCACAGGTATTCTCGCGGATTCTTTTGGCTTATCCCGAAAATCGTGCCGTTCTTCAACTCCAAGCTATTCCTCTTCTTCTTTGGATGGATCCTCCCAATCAATCTCCATTGCCAGAGACTCCTCCCAAACTTCATTTGGAGGTACGTGTCAAGTGGGCAGGTTGTCCAGGACTATGGCGTCCCTTGGTCAAAGGCTGTCGAGTTTTTTAACGCGGGCGACAAATATCTCAAGGTAAGCCGTCTTAAGACCTTTGACATCCTTTAATTTAAACCCTTTTCTCCAGGTCTATCCCGTTTGGCTGTGTCCCGTCACCTTTGTCAAGACGCCGTGCATTTTCCCATGCGCAGAAAATGGAGATTATATCGACATCGCGTTCTTCTCTTACCCAGAAGCTCAAGGCTTTGATCGCGTCAAGAATCAGAGAGCTATTGAAGATCTCCTCATCAAGATGAAGGGGTACAATTGTCTAGCATTGTGTTTTACTGGGTTATCTTCAAGAATTTATTCTTGACCATTTTACTTTCCAGCGGCCAACTCTTCTACGCGGATATGTTCATGAGTGGCCAACAATTTCGAGAGATGTACGATACTTCTTGGTATGATCGCGTGAGGAAGGAGAGAGGTCTGGATACCGCTTTTCCGGATATATATGACAAAATTGGACCCAAGGGAAGAGGACTAGATAAACTTTTAAAGTTGAAAGAATCCTGAGTCAGATTTTACAATTTTAACCTAAATTTGGGAAATTAAGCCTCCATAATTTTAGTTTCTCTAAAAAACGTAATTTTATTTCTTGGCTGTAAATCCATTTTTTGACGTCTAATTAAAAAAATTGCTTATCTTATCTTTATTAACCTACTCCCACAACCAGCCCCAACACTTGCCCAACATCTTTCCAAACTTGTCCCGGAATTCTGGAGAGTACCTCGCATAGATAACTGGATTCATTGCAGAATTACTAAAGCCAAGGGTCAACACCGCCGCAAAGATCCCCGGGCTGGGTGCCCACTCCCCGGGTAGGAACCCAATTGTCGCATAAAGTACCGCAAAAGGACCCCAACACCCCGTAAAAGCGGCCACCATTACGCCCAGCGTTTTCGCGGCTCTTCTTGATCGCCCCACCGCCGCCATTTCGGCGACCCTCTTACAATTCTTGGATAACATGATCTTATTCCCGTCCTCCGTCACGAATTCCTCTGTCGCCGCAGAACTCTGCCCAGAATTCTGCTCCTTATTCCCCGCGAAGTCTCCAGCGCCCTCTAACTTCCTCCTTATCTTCTTCCCAATCTTCCTATAAACCCTATAGTAAACCCCACCCAGGACCAGGATTGGCCCGAAGAAAACCCCGGAACAGATATGGAGCCGACCAAACGCATCCAGGGTTGAGGTACAGGTCCCACTGGCCTCCAACTGGGCCCTGATTCCAGCCCCGTCTGCCACTGAGGGCGCCACCAGCCAGAGACAGAAGCCCCAAATCAGTCCCACACGAACCCCAACGGAGCCCAGGGTTCTCGTTGACAGATACGAGACTCCATAAGTGAGCCCTTGGTAGCGATCGAGGGCAATGGCGAGAAGATGGTAGATCGACACCGAGCTCAGGATCCATCCTCCGGCGATGAATGTGAAGCACGCGGTTGGACCAAATGGCCAGAGACCATAACCAAGGACCAGAGGCAGCTGAAGAAGGCCGGTGAGAAGGTCCACGAAGGCGAGCGAGGTCAGGTAGAGATTCGCTGGGGTTTGGATGTCAGGGTGGAAGATCCACGCCGCGAGGACGAGACCATTTCCGAGGATTGTGGCGAGTGTGATGAAAAGGGTGTAGAGGGAGGAGAGGAGGGTGTAGGTGGACATTTAAGGGAGTTTGGGAGCAATTTATTAAGGTGGAGAGGTGAGGATTTGTAGTTTACAAGGAATGAGCTGGAGTAGACGGAGGAAAAATTGGGAGGAAATTGGATTGCTAGAGTGACCACAGCCTGACATTGGTACCAGGTATTTGGTGAAGTTTCCTTAAATATTATTGAACTTTTCGCTAAACAAGGAAAAAAATAGTTCCGAGTTGTGGTTTGGACAAAAAAGGAATTGAAATAAAATGTAACAATTTGTGAATGGCATTCCGAATTTCGTGGTCTTTTATGACAAAATTGAGCAGGAAATCTAACATGAATGACATGATTGCTTTGATATTTATTAAAATAGTTGGGACACCCCGACATAAAATACTTACAATATTGCATAAAAGTCGACAGTAATTGGAATGGCGGATAATTTCCATAAAAATAGGGACACTTTGGAGTCTTAAAACCTTAACTTATACACTATTATTCACAGAAAACGCCACCTTTTCAAACACGACGGGCTCCTTGTTGCTTATCTTCTTGGCTTCATTGTAGAGAACGACGCCACCAAAGAGGATAATCAGCCCCAACCCAGACGCCACGGTGACCTCATTCTTATACAGGTAAAAGCTCAGGAGGATGAGGAGGGCACGTTTTGTGGTGTTGGCGACGCTGTAAGTAAATAAAAATTGTATTTTACAATTTTGTGCAAATAGATATTGGCAGTGCCAAATATCTTTGCACACTTACCTATGTGTCACCGGACTTATGTAGTCCATAAGGACGTAGGCCGTAATACTTTGGAAATGAAAGAATAACCCGTTCAACGCAAATACCGGGAATAAACTCGGATCCACGGAACTCGGGTCGACTAGAAGAAACGCGGTCGGAATCTGAATCACGGTGGATGCCACGGAAGTGTAGAATTGGAGTTGGGCTGGGCTGTGGGTTAAAATTTTAAAATTAGTTTGCTAATTACTAATTAGTTCATTAATTAATCTCACCTGTAGCGATACCTCTCCCCACTAATGAGCATCTTGCTGTAGACATTTTGCAGGCTGGAAAGCAAAGTTTCAGTCATTAAGTGTGTCAATTCTTGCAACTAGCAGTGCCAATTCTTGCCAAATAGACTCACCACTCCGTAAAATTAGCACCCAGCGCCGCAAGGAATCCACCCATTTCAAAATGTATCTCATTAAAGGAACAAAGGGCCAGTCCCGTCATTACCGGGATAAGACTGAGATTGGTGAGGAGATTGGTTCGTTCCCCTGAAACAAGACAAGAGATAAGTGACTTATCCAAGTTAAAAAGTTACCAAAATTAACAATAGGACCCTGCTCGCTTACCCATTAGAAGATAAGAAATAGCGACCGTAAAAAGAGGCGCACTTGACTTTATCGTTTCCGTAAACGAGGGTGGAATCGAGCTCAAAGAAATCAGACCCAGCAGCACGGTTAGAAACCTGAAAGTGCAAAATCCATTAAATTCGCCAATTATTTTGCAAATGAGCCACACCCACCTCATAGTCCCCACAAGGAGCATATGTCTCCTAAATCCTGGAGGCTTGACATTTACACCAGGACCAGAAAGTAACCCGGATTTCACCCGGGTTGTCGTCATCCCCAGAGGAAAGTACATCTGCACAAAGCCACAAGACAGGGTCATGAGCATCTGGGTGGTGCCTGGAACCCAATAATCAATAACCAATCAATAATTGATACTCAATAATAATTGGGTCAATAATTAATTCCTTCTTTTACCCAGGAGTGTGGGATCCCCTCCCTTTTCGGAGAGGATGAACTTATTCAGGAACAGTGTCGCGGCGGAGAATAAATACCACAGGGTGAGAAAGAGCAGGGGTCGCAGCACCATTGCAAAAACTGCATTTTGTGGGGACTTGGACCAATTGGAGGAGGAATATTCCCAAATTTAATGGATTTACTTGGACTGTCTTGTTCACCAGGTGCTGAGTTGGATGTCGGGTTGCCGGGTGGGGTGGGGAGAAGTGAGATGAGCTATTTTGCAAGGTTTTTTGCAAGCTTTTGCATCCATGCAAAATGGGATTTGATCTGTAAAATAGTTTCCATTTATTAAGTCAAGTTGCACGCGATGAAGGAAACCTTAATAAATTTACTTTTAACACCGAATTTTCCTCATAAATCCTGTTTTACTCTAGTTTTTCGTATTGTTGCAGTGCATCAATCCACAAATTGTACCATCTTAGCCACATGAATTAGTTTATACAAGTAGAAGTGAGGGACTGCGTGGAAATTACAGTAAAAAAGGTGTTCATTCATACCAAGTTTTTTATCAGTCTTGAATCACTTCATTCCATTGTGTCTCAATTTGGTTTAACCAAGTTGGTTTTAGCAAAGTAAAAAAATCTGAACCCTGGCCAAGTCTAGACTTAGGTGAAGCTTAACTTGTCTCTAAAATAGCAACAATAAAATGTTTAAGCATACAAAAAATCGTTATTCTTAATCCGTATCGTGAACTAACGACAATTTTGTTACGTTAGAATTCTGCAGATTGACTTTTTTTGCACTTTTTACGTCTACAGGGATGAGTTTGATTAGTTTATCCTCCAGCACCCCCTCCGTTTCTGGCAATTGCTACAATTTGTCCTTGAATGTTTATGTATGCCATTTTTTATTGATAAATCAAAATAGCAAAGATTCATCAACTATTCATGACACGTTAGATTTTCCGTCTTAAACACTTGCTGCACGAAAATGTCTGCACGCTTTTAATTGTCTCTATTAATTCAGTCAGTACGCAGCTAATCTTGCGATTAACATTTTGCGTAAAATATCGGCCTGATATTTATTTACCATCAATAATTGTGGAAACTGGAAGTTTGCTAAGTTGCCAAATATTTTGACCAATTCTCAAAGACAAGTGGTTGAGTTGGTGAGTGTTGTTTTATTTTGTATGCATTTTATATGCCACTAACGTGGCACCAAGAGAACATTTCATATCCAGTTAGTTGCATCTCATCTTTTCAACGTTGGAACAAGGACATAGTAATTGAGTAAACCTGAGATTGTTCAACTAAATAATTTAACTTTCTTTCACCACTTCAGGTCACTATCCTAAAAACCGGTTTAGTACTGTCTTGATTTTAATTATGATTCATTATCGTTTCTGTTCCATAAGTTTCATAAATCGGTTCTTCACTCAAAACATTTAACAGTAAAAAATGCAAACCGCAATGCACAAAAAACCTAGCAAGAGATTTGTATTGTTATCCATATTTTATAAGATGAGTAGGTAAACCACTCAAAATTGAGGCACCACAAATCCGCAATGAAACTTAATCACTTTTCCCATTAGCTAGTAATGACTTTTTAGTAATATTCTAATCCAACGTTGGTCTTGCACTCTGTTGCATCATCTAGCCATTCTTTACTCCAGAATAAAGTTGTAAATTGTTCATCTAGCAGTCCAGTCCAGACTGGAAGGAAACACCATGTTGGAGCCACACCCACCAAAAATCAAAGCCCTTCTTGTCACCAACGTCTGCAAGAGATACTCTGAAAAAGGAGAACTCGTTCTAAATCAGCTCAATTTGTCCCTGGATTCAGGTTCCATGTAAATTGAGACTGTTTTATGTAATCAATTAATGCCAAATTTTTGCCAGAGTCTATTCCATTTTCGCACATTCTTTTGCAGATATGGTCTTCTTGGCTCCAGTGGCTGCGGGTATGTTAATGATTTAATTTCCGTTTAAACCATTTTTAACCCTTCCTCCTAGGAAGACAACTCTGCTGGAATGCATTGTTGGCTTGAGAAAACCGGATTCCGGGCAAATATCCTTGCTCTCTCCTTTGGTGGGCTACATGCCACAAGTATGGAGCAATGGTTGCTTAGCAACCTATGTGTATTTTGGCTAAATTACTAACATTTTAGTGTATCATTATTCCTTTAATTCCTTCCAGGACGTGGCTCTCTACGATTCATTCACAATATTGGAGACATTCTCCTACTTCGGGAACTTGTACGGAATTCCCAACAAAATCATGACGGCACAATTGGAGACTTTATCGGATATCTTAAAAATTCCTGAAATTTCATGCCACATCAAAACCTTAAGGTAATTGAAATTTGCAACATATTTTGCTCGTCTATTAACAAACCAATGGTTTTACAGTGGAGGTGAAAAGCGCCGCGTGAGCCTAGCCGTCAGTTTGCTTCACAACCCAAAATTCTTGATCTTAGACGGTATTACTTATAAACTACCGATTTTCCTATGAAACTATGCATACAATAAAATCAACTA
>JAAXNX010000842.1:0-22578 GCA_036491905.1 Folsomia manolachei | reverse complement strand
ATTTTCGAGCAAGTAATTTAACTACAGGTCAATTCAATTGGGTCATGAGTCTCATGGAGAGGAATATGAAGAAAATGTAAGTACCCTCATGTCACACGTAAAATTAGAAATGCCATAGTTAAAAAAGGAATTATTGCAAGCAATGCATCGTATTTAGCTGGACATAATATGTACATATCTCACGTTTCATAAAGTTAGATGCAATTCAATCTACTGTCCTGCTTTCCATGAATTTAGCATCCAGGATGTTGGGAAATTGACTTTATTTTTATTGTTCGAGGCGTGCATTTTTAATCAATGCAACCCAAGGGCTTGATCTATAAATATGTTCTATATCAAGCTTTATGGTTATGGTGCAACCCAAGATATCGCAATTTGTTTCATGCATTTATTCAGTACCTGAATAATGTGTAATAAGATATTAATGACCAATTGAATTCGTTCTGTACATTTAGGTACAAGCGGAGCCAAGGAGGATGGAAAGAACGAAAAAAGCGAAAAGAAATGACACAGGAAACTTCACGCTTCTTGATTGCTTACGTCAATGACAAACCGTGAGAAGAAAACAATAGTTTATTCATTGTTCTAATAAGTTATGTAATCTAATCGTCTCTGTCTCGGAGTTAAATTGCTTTAAAATGTTTCAGGGTGGCATTTACACATTTCCAGTTCGATATGGATTATGGCCGACAAGTGTTATATTGGTAAGGGTTAAAATTATATAATGCAGCAGGTGTTCCTGCTCCAGGACTTCCTGGTATTCATTTCATAACCATGCTCTAAAATTTTCCACCTGCGACTGATTATTGTATTACGATGCTGCAGCAGGTGTTGAGCGGACTTGCAATTCAAATAGTTATTTATTGGATCCGTTCCAGTACGCAGTGGTTGACCTCATTATGTAATTTATTTAGACTAAATTCCAGGGACTCCACTGGTTTTGAATTTTTATTATGTCTGTGCCTACTAAACTACTAACTTCAAAAGTAGAAAGTAGTTACAGCAGTCAACTGTGTAAATACGAATTGATGTATGGCATTCGTTTTTTATTTAATATCCAAATGCGATGGAAAGAAGGTTTGGTGTACTATTTTCAATAAGTAATTTCCAGAGCGGCATTTTCCATGCAAGATTCGTTATCGATCAAATATGCTACTAGGCAGAATGAAAGTCAAAATAAGATGATATCTAACAAATAAGGAAAATTGTTCATACTTTGCTTATTTCTTTCAGCTATGAAATCCAATTGGACACGGGGGTGAGACGATTCGGCCTTGGAAAACACATTATGAGAGTTTTGGAAGAGATATCGGCAGCCGCACGGCTGTCCCTTGTTGTCCTCACTGTTTTTAAGCATAATCCAAACGCTCTTGCATTTTTTAAAAGCATAGGGTATGTTTCTAATCGCAGTTAAAAATCGAAAATATTTCTATTTGCTAAAGACTGTCGTTTATCGATCGTGGTGTGTGATAACGGATTTTATTGATATTCCAGCTACGCCATTGACGAAACCTGTCCAGAAGAAGATGAGGAAAAAGACTATTTTATTATGTCAAAGCCGACCAACTTTGTAAATCCGTCTTCCTAACCTTTGTCCTACTGTTTGCCGTTTGCACTCCATTATCATCACTACCCTATCCAGTCAGTGACTTTAAGAAATGAGTCCATTAGTTGGGTTCCAAATTCCACCCGTGGCATGGACTAACATTGATGCAGAATATATTTATGACTATGAATATTTATGAATGATCTCACACTTGTCTTGTGAGTGACGGATATTTTATATGTGAACAGAGTATCGAATAACAGACTGTGTCTAATAATTCTGTCTGGTTTGCGAAATTTGATTAGAGATTCTATTTCTTTCCTGGGACCAAAATTTTGCAGACATGCACCACTCTTTCTGCAGGATGCATGCTTTGCAGCATTTAACTGGACGGCTCCAGTGAGTTCCATGATTCATTCAAGAAAACGTGTTAATATGATTTGTAAGATACAGATTATAATTCTGTACGAATTGCATCAAGTTATGTCATTTTTATGATGGCGTAGTTTTATGGCATGATCGAAAATGGACACTACTGTAGTGCCACACTTTAATGAGTGATATAATTGGGTTTTGACACTTTGCTGAATGAAATGGTCCTCCAACGAACATTCCCAGAATTGCTTGCTTAAAATCCTGATCATTCCGGACAAGATTTGCTGGTCGTTTAGTATTTAGCTGCAGAAAGAAATCGGCGTTGGTTTAACATTATCATTATCAAGTAAATCATTTGACTATGTGTCACACGTCATGCAAACCTCAAACCTTTCCATTACCCACTAACTAATGGTGGGGTAATGGACTAAAGGGTTCCATCCAATAATGAATGAATGTCGTATCAGGCACATTGTACCACTCTACACCAGCCAACGTGATTGGAATGCAATAAGCAAATCATTTATGGTTTGTAGAGCTCATTGATTCATATGTGGGTTTCATGTAAAAAATGCTTAGTTAACCCTTTCTTTCTTCTCCGTCTAGATACTATTACATTCACCAATGCCTTCCCTGGTTTTGGTTGGTTATGAAGTTAGCGTTGTAAGATCGCCGAAGGCTTCTTAAACGAACCACCGCGAATGGAACTAAACTAAAGGACAGCACAAGGAGGATGCTCTATAAAATAAAGCTATCCCGGTTCCAGAGTAGCCAAAAATATATCCCAGGAGCCCGGAGGAAGGAGCTATAAAAGGACGGAAGAAGAGGGCATTCGGGTTTGGCTTCGCATCCACTCGGTCTTATCAACCTTTCCTTCCATACTACGGAGTAGAGAAGAGGGTCTTCTATTTTATATCATCCCGGACCTCGTCGTTTTTCAATTCGCATCACAGAAATCGCAACTTGAAACTGTGTCATCGATCTACTTTTTTAAAGTCACCGGAAATTTGCAACCAAGCTGGCAGTTAAGGGTCTTGATCAGTTTTAGAGAGTTTTGTAAGTACACTTTCTTCCTTTGTAGTTAATTCTTACCATATATTTCTCTTTGTAGTCACACGCTTTCTTTACATGATGTGAAAATTCTCAGAGTTATTTCATGCACGACTTTCTAGTTGAGACTAATAAGAATTCTCATCTTTTGAGGTTGTCTAGTTTATTGACGAACGAGCTGCTCATAAATGATAAATTTGTTGTAATGCGAGTTGAACAAAGAAAGGCTTTATGAACATGTTGCATGCGTCTGAGGCAAAATGAACTTGTTCGCAGAGAAACGCGTGGGGCGATTTTCTTGTTTTACCACTGACAACTCTATCAATCGATATCTGATAGTTTACTGGGCAGGATCTGGTCAATTTCGTTGTCCGATTCAAAACAGTTTTAGCTGGCTAGTTGTCAAATTTTTCAGGGTTTGTCCCATAAACTGTAAATCTATTATTTTCACACCACAGGGGTTGATATCAAGCATGGGGACTCTTGAAGGGTGTTACGGTGGGACGGCGGTGGCAATGGCGAACGGAGTTGGATGTGTGTCAAATGGTGTGGCATCTCACAACGGCAAAGCAAATGTGACCTCTTCTCGGGCTAATGGAGCTGGGAAGGATGATAACAAGGTCGCCGTCGTCCTGGGGGCTCAATGGGGGGATGAAGGGAAAGGAAAACTGGTGGATTTACTCGCGTCCGAAGTTGATGTTGTTTGTCGATGTCAGGTAAGACAAGATGAACAAATTTATTTTGTTTTTTTTCTCTCAAGAGAACAAATTTTATAATTTCCCCTCTTTAGTGGAATTGCTAATTATCTATGTTTTAAATTCCTTAGGGGGGTAACAATGCAGGACACACTGTAGTCGTTGGAGAACAAGCCTATGACTTCCATTTACTACCATCTGGAATCATTAATCCGGCCTGTACATCCATAATTGGTACGTTTTGTTTTACAGATTGCATTTTGTGTATTATTGTCTGCATTTCCATATCTATTAGACATTAGAAGGTAAAAGAAACTATCCAATATTTTTTTAATTGTCAGTCAGGGTACAGATTTCTGCCACAGGTTAATTAGATAGGGTGATGGATAATTATGTGAACTCGATTTGCCATGAAAAGCATGCTTGATGTCATTTCTTTCATGAAAAATACTTGATACAGCAAATTCAGATGAGATTCATGATCTTTGTAATTCTCTAATTTAAAACTGCTACTACAGGGCAATGTGTGAAGGTCAAGGTCAATAGCAAAGAGGTTGGTTCCAAGGTTTTGAATACATTAGAATTTCATGAATGCTTGAGCACTTTTTTATTCTTTGGAATACTCGCCGTGTAGCACCTCTGCATGCAACCACTAAAACCTACGAATTCATTGTTAATTACATATTCTCGTCATTATATCACGAACTGTGTTTAAATGGATATAAATTTGGACCATGATTACCCTCGCGAGTGAACCAGCAAATGACTTTAGACTAAGATTGGATAAGATGCCAAATATACTGCATTGGAAACTAGCAAATGCTTTGTGATCTGTGCCAATTTTTTGAAGGCACCTAGTTAGAGCTCGTCATGACAGTCATGGGATGAACTAACTGATGAACTGTGTAGTCACAAGATTTAATGGTTTCTCGTATAATTTGAAAGCGGAGAGTTGCTCCTTGTGTCACAAGCTATAAACAATTAAACCACTTCTAACAAATGCTTCTGTTTGTTTTGTAAATAGGAAATGGAGTTGTAATTCATCTACCAGGATTCTTCAAGGAATTAGAAGCTAATGAGGCGAAAGGATTGAATGATTGGAACAATCGACTATTGATCTCAGACCGGGCTCATCTTGTTTTTGATTTCCACCAAGCTGTTGATGGCCTGCAGGAAGCGGAAAAAGGAAAGAATATGTTGGGGACGACGAAAAAAGGGATTGGTCCAGCCTACTCCAGTAAAGCCAGTCGCAGTGGGGTTCGTGTTTTTTTACACACAGATCGAAGTAACAGTTTATTTAAGTCATTAAACCCAATTATGACAAACAACTTTTCCATTGGCACCCTTCACTAACTGACTAGTGTTACCCATAACCCTCAAATAGAAAAGCATAGGCAGCTTTGAGATCAGAGATATCAATAGCTTTATCGAAATGCGTCCTCTGGAATCGCTAAAGGAGCTACATCATTAAGCAAGTGTCTTACCATTCAATTCAACTGTCTGACCGTCTGGCATCCTAGCCAACAATTTGAATGGGATGCCGGTCACCGGGAGGTCAGCCTCAAACCTCATACGTTTCACCGGAACGGCATTTTCCTGTAATAAAAGAGTTTTGTTTAGTTTGGGGACATAATAAAAATAAATCACAAACACCTTACCTCCTCACCCTTAACGTTATTCATATTTAAATTCTACGAGTTTACAAGTGGACTAGCTAGTTGGTGGGACTACTAAACTCTTTAGTCGGTCTTGCTAACCTAGTCGCCTTCGTTTCCCGGTTAAGTGATGATCTCCCGCTTATGTGGGACAGGAAGAGATTTATTTTACATTAAATATCTCCATCCTTCTCGTAAGATAATCACTGTTTTTAAATTGCAGCTTCGTGTAGCGAATCTGATGGGCGACTTTGATGCTTTTTCTACCAAGTAGGGCTTCATCATGATGAAAATCTTAACTGTCTCTAAGATCATAATAATTCAACTATTTATATTGTTTTTAGATTTCGAGAACTGGTAGAACTACATCAACGAATGTTTCCCGGTCTTGAAGTTGACATTGGCAAAGAACTTTTACGCTACAAAGATTATGCGGAAAAGGTGAGCACTGTGAAGGATTTGAGCACAAATTAGTGACATAGAAGCAACTGACTCCTTGACATTCTTGTTTTAGATTCGGCCTTTGGTTTGCGACACTGTGGATTATCTTAAGATTGAGCTTCGGAAACAGAAAAAAATTCTTGTGGAAGGTGCAAATGCTGCAATGTTGGACATTGACTTTGGTAAGGTTGTTTATTATTGTTTATTATTTGTAAATTAAATCCTTCCATTGATCCACCGTGCTCATCTTAGTCTTTATTGAATAATTTTTTATTAGGTACCTACCCCTTCGTAACGTCTTCAAATTGCAGCATAGGTGGAGTTTGTACTGGATTGGGCTTACCACCTAAACGCATTGGAGATGTTTATGGCGTCGTGAAAGCTTATACCACTCGGTAACCAGTTTTTTTTAGCATTATGCAAATTGTGCATGTGAACCTTTAGCCCCTAATTTGAAACTGATTACCATTTTGTTAGGGTTGGAGATGGCCCATTCCCTACCGAACAGTTGAATGTAGGTTTCATTTTCTGACCTTGTATTCCAAATTGTATGTCATTATCCTAACATCTGCAATTTGGTTTTTGTTATCGACTTTACACAGGAAATTGGAAAACATTTACAAACGGTTGGAGCCGAAATTGGAGTTACTACCGGCAGACTAAGACGTTGTGGATGGCTTGATCTCGCATTGTTGGAGTATACAAACACTGTAAATGGCTACTCATGGTAAATATTAGTTGCCAATTGATTTACTAATTTTTGGACATGAATGTTTTTAAATCCGGTGGAATTTTATTTTGTGTAGTATCGCACTGACCAAGTTGGATATACTGGATGACTTGGCTGAGATACGAATTGGAACTTTCTATAAATTAAAAGGAGCTAGAATTTCCCGATATCCAGCCTGCGAATCAGAACTTCGACAGGTTGAAGTTGAATATGAAACCCTGCCTGGATGGAAACAGTCTATAAAACACATTCGGAAATGGGAAGACCTTCCGGAAAACGCAAAAAATTATGTCCTTAGAATCCAAGACAATTTACAAGTACCTGGTAAGTTATAAGTTAATGCATAACCATTCGTATTGCAGCCACTAATGATTTTTTTATGTCCCGTAGTGAGATGGGTGGGTGTGGGTCAAGGTCGTGATGCCATCATCCATGTGCCATCAACAGTTTGAGCGCATTTCATAAACGCACGGACACGCTACGCTACCTAACCTTCAGAATGAGAGAAAAGAAGAAAAAGTATTTCACGCCTACCTAAATCTAAATCTACCTGTCCTGCTAATTACTGCTCTGTGTTATTCAGTTACTACTAGTTAGATGTACCTTATTTTGTACTTATGCATGCTTAGACGTTCAATCATGTTCTCTGCAACAAAAAATTATACAATATCAGAAAACTATAATTGTTAAATGTGGATGCGATCCGGCGTTGGATAATCCGTTTCGTTCTAAATCTGTTAGAATAGTTGAGAAACTAGTGGTAGATGTAGAATCCTTTAAGATAATATACATTTGTGACTGCCATAACTCTCCCTGGCAGAACTGTAATTAGATGTTTTTGTATTTCCTTCAATGTCCAACAGATAACTGTTATCGTTTTTGAAATGTAACTGAAAAATCGTCCTCGGCGTGTACATATTCATACTACAGAGATCCGCACCACTATTTTTCATGCTCATAAACTGTTTACTGTCCCAAACTGGAAAGCTATAAAAAGTTATGTATTTATATTCGCTAATAAAATTCTCGACTTTTTAATCAACACGACGTTTATTAATTGCCTTCATCCATCCATTCTCTTAAACTTTTACAGGCCCTTGATTTATAAATACTTGAAACAGAGATTACTTTGAGAGCTGCATGATGGCTTGTTGGACTTTTTTATTTTTATGAATTGAATCGATAGCTTGTTTGTTTCGATTCCACGACGTATGTCACACATTTATTTGTTGCAGCATTATTACAGGAGTTTAATTAGTAATGCAGGCCGAGTTGTTGGTTGTCTCTTGAAATTGAACTTAGATCGCTCCCTGCATGTGGACTGAGGACTTGACTGAACAAACTTGAGGAGCATTAGCATGAATTCGCCCTACGACTAGATAATTAACTCGCTAATCCATTCGTCACCAATCAGCATCATCAGGTATAATACAGTGAATTAATCATTCAACCACTAACTAAACTTATACTAAACCATGCATATTTACACTCACAACAATGTTGTTTTCGAACATACAAACCCCCCGATATATAAATAGCTAGTGTGTAAATACATTAATTTTAACTTATTGCTATGTTTTTAACTTTCAATCCTATTCAATCACTCTATTAATTATGTATCTTACGTATAATAATAGTTGGCACAAACAATGTCAATGGGTTTCAATTTCAAATGAGAAAACAGGTCACAGTCATGCAATGATTTTGTTAAAGTAGCCTAGAATATTTCATAATATTGATTAAAGCTTAGCTTAGATTGATTTGCATTCATTCAATCGCTCATTCATTCCTTCACGTTATAAATACTTGTTTCAAAAACAACATAACTTTTGAAAATTAACTTAAAAATAATTCATCATCGCATTCTTCCAGCTGCCACCATACGCCTCAATCCTGCCAGGATACAAACAAATTAAAATGGACTCTGTTGTGGACTAGATTTTTGAAATAATTTAATTATTTACTAAAGGATATACTCGCCAGTTGCACTCATTTTAGTCTACACTACTATATTTGCTACTAGTACAATGGCATTTGTTTGAAAAAATCAAAGCTCGTGAATTAGTTTTTTGAAGGGTTCCTTTGATTACTACCTACAACTTAACGAGGGACACTAATAATAATTGGAAGACCTAAACCTGTTGGTAACGCCATTTTCTTAGCCGTTCGGAAGACTGACTGAATAGACATTAATAAACAAACGTGCACAATTAAACCAATATTATCAGAATGAGTGGCAGTCACGTGTATTGGTACTGGTGGATCAATTCATGAATTTGTTTCTCAATAGATGGTTTTGTTTTACAAATTAATCGTCCGTCAAATTTACTTAACCGAGAATTAGAGCTAGAGCTACTCCGACTATTTAAATATCAGATTCTCCGTAAAGAGCTGTGGAAAAACTCATGTAATCCAAGGCGCCTGGCATAGCTCCTGGTCCTTTAAACGGTTGCATTCTTTGAATACAATATTCAGCCTGATCTGGAGGGAGTTCTCTCCTCAATTCATCGGGAAGGATGTATGGCTGTTATAAAAACGATATAAATTAATAAAGGTACAAAGATACAATTATCATTAGGTAACATATAATTTTAAAGCTGTACCTTGTCTGCTGCGAGAATCCTGAATGAATCAATGACTTGTTCGGCCGTGTCGGTGTCAGTTGATTCCCGAGTCTACAAACAAAACAATTAGCATCAATACACATACAGTGTATATATAATGTTGTCAGAAATCAGTAACACACCATGAAGTCCAGGAAGGCATCAAAATGAATGTAACCACTATTGTTGGGATCTACAGCGGCTAATATTCTTTGGAAGTCGATATCTCCCTGAAAGTTTTTGTAAAATTTATTTATCATTCTCAAGCTAAGAATCATTCGGTTATTGTTTTTAAATATTAGCTGACTTGTCTGTCCTTTCCGATTGAATAACCCAAAGATACGAGACACGATTTGAATTCATCTTTCGCCAGTCGTCCCGTTCGGTTTTTATCGAAGTGATTAAAACTACCTCTGAATTCCGTGAGTTGTTGCTGAAATTAATATCGTAATTTAAAAAAAAACTTTCTTTACACCACAGACGACAACTATACTAAAAATTAAGTGTCTACCTGCGTGATACCCTTAGAATCACGAGTTAAGATTTGATTTTCAACTTCATTAATATTTCTCTGCATAAAAAAGAATTCAAAATTTTCAGATTAGGAAAGCCAGTCAATTTTATTCTATAATAGTAATGTAACCCACGTTGATAGAGGTCAATAGCTGTTCCCATCCTACTCTCTATATCAGAAAAAGAATATACGTTTATATACGCAACTAGTAATCATAAAATTAAAATACCTAATGGCTTTCATAATAAAGCAAATTATTACCAGAGTCTCCATTGTGTATTGTGTGTATCGGTTTTCGAAAATCATTCCTTCTTGTACTAATTGATGGATTTTCTCAAGTTCCTCAATGTTTGGTCGGAAGGCGGACACACCTTGTTGGTATTCCTTCAACCTGTGGAGCTGGTCTTCAAGAGAACCCTGTACACGACAGAATATGCATTGAATAGATTGTTGAGCAGACAAAAAATATTATTCATCAGACAATGTTTTACCTGCAAGCCCATTCCGATGGCGGTAACAGCGTCCAGTTGTTTTTCAATCCAGGGTCCGACTTGATTAGCTTTCTCTGCAAATTGGCGACGAAGCATCTCGTTATCTGGAAATAAATGTCGCAGTGTTAAATAAACACAGGTATTCATTTCATTTGAGTATAAGTAATGTATAAAACAATCGGCGTGACTGACTTTGCTGCTTTCGAAGTTCATTTTGAAGAGTAGAATCCCTTTGTGGCACCAGTTGTCTAACCTCATTCCATTTTTTGGTAAGAGTCTGTAAAACCACACAACATTAAAAAATCTAGCAGCACAAGATTATACATTTGAAATCCTTCCAATAACTATCATAACTTTATAACATTTGACGTAGGCCGTCAAAATCGAATAACACTTATGATATGGTAATGCACTAAAACACATTTGAATGTATACCTCGAGTTGAACTTGTAATTCTTCCTTCAACTTTGCAGCACGAATAGTAAATTTAATTTTAAGCACTTTTTAAGTATTCGCCTTTATATATTAAATCTTGATGCAACTCTACAACTAATGCACTACACGTATTTAAAAATAAAACTTACGCTTGCGGTGAGGGTAGTGTAAGGATTTTCAAGTCCACCTATTAGAAAAGGGAATTTAGTTTTACAGAAAACGTAAATTTCGACTTTTAATTATAAAAAACTAACCAGGAACTTGATATTTCTGAGCAATACTTTCAACTTCCTTGACCAAAGATACGATTGAATTGTACTCTTTGTCGGCTTCTCCCAATGTTGCTTTGAACTAAACGGAAATATTTATAGTTGCTTCCGTGATCCGAGTTTACAATTACAAAAATCAAATACATATTTTGCATACCTGACCGTGAGCATCAATCAAGCCTTGGATTTCTTCGATTGTGTGCACAATAAACATATCTACCAAATCTTCACTAGTTCCATCCAACCAATTATTGAAAGGCTGAAAAGATTTGATTTTGTTTTTTAATAGAAATTATTTCTAAAAATAAATCATGCTTGTTTCTGAAAAACTTACAGCAGCACGTTTGGCAAATTCAAGATGGAGAGTGTCAATTTTCTCGAGCACCTTTTCAGCTTCATCCAAAGCTTGACGGCGTCGTTGTGTCAAGCTGCCAAGTCGATCCCATTGGTCACATATTCGCTGGCAGCGTTGGTTAACGGAAGCACTGTCGTGATAACCCAAGGCGCTACAATAATAAAACAATGATTAAATAATTGGAAGTGGAGTCAAAATTGTAGCTTTCAAACAATCCATACTTAAGTTCGTGAGCAATTGCAGCAATTTGTTCAACCCGATCTTGGTGAGCTGAAAGGTAAAAATTTAGTAGAGGATGACTAGATACCAGGTAATGTACGTTACACCCTTACCCGCGAGGTCAGATTCGAAAGCTTCGTGCTTCTTTTTCAAAGCTTTCAGCTCATTAAGTTTGCAGTGTCTAAAATCTTGACTTTGAAGCATTTCTTCTTTCCCCTTTGTCCACTCTTCGTGGATATCGGATTTATGCTTGAATTTCTTGGCTACACATTTTGAAAAAAATCAAATGAGTTTTATTCTGAGAATTGTAAATAAAATAAAATTGTTGCTCACCCAAATGTTCCAAACGTTCCAGCCTTACCACATAAAAATCAATATAATTAATTTATCACTTTGAATATATAAATTTGTTGATTACTAATTTACCGCATAATTTCAGACAGCAGCCACTCTTCAAACGATTTTTCNTAATTTATCACTTTGAATATATAAATTTGTTGATTACTAATTTACCGCATAATTTCAGACAGCAGCCACTCTTCAAACGATTTTTCCGAAGTTTCCAAACCCTTCCAGGCGTGCGCAATATCCTAGGATGTTGATAAACATAAAAAAACTTGGCCAGACCCAAACATTGCGATTATTGCGAAATAATGTTTTAAATTCCACGTACAGACACCATTTTTCCTTCTGTTGGCATATACGCAGGTCGGTTGGATAAACGAAGTTTTGTTTGAAGAGTGTTACTGAAAAAAATAAAATTGTGATATAGACTTTCGCAATGACAGAAAATGGAAACAATTAATGTCATATAAAACTTCTTACAAGTTAGTTTCCAATTTCGCTTTCTGCTCTACCCGAGGTGGCTTGTGAACACGACGATAGGTTCGGTATTCCTCCAGCTTCTTTTGAACTGAAGCCAAGGCGTTGTCCGACTGTCGATTGTTCAACCAAGGCATGGTCCTTCGGATCCATTCCAAAAGCTACACTCAAACAAATAAATTCATAAATACAAGAAACATATTTTTGTGAGATTAAGTTGGCTGACATACATCACTGGCCAAACGTTCATACTCTTCCATCAACCGTTCATTTTCTTGGTTGACTTTAAGAACTTTGCAAATCCTATTTGCAGCCGTCTCAGCCTATGAAAAATAAATTATATTTTATTATATAATAAAAATTTAATCGAAGGACAACGATCCAAATGACTTAAACGGACAAATCTTCAGGCAAACGAAGAAATATAACTGTTATATAATTAGCAATCGTTACCTTTTGAGATGAAGAAAAGCAATGATAGTACGATGACACATATGTCATAACTAAACGTTCATCGGGCATTGCAGTGTTGGCAATATCTGTTAAGGATTAGTAACAACAAACATGACAAAACTTATTATCACACAAAATTTCAGGCAGGAAAAATAAAGTGGTTTCAAGTCCTTAAAGAATTAAGTCTACTATACTTCACTCAAAAAATTAATTGGATTAGGGTCTTGTTTATCACTGATATTTTCAATTCAATGTCAAACGCAAGTGTCAAACCCAATCTGCACACAAATGAACGAAGGACAGACAGGTTACCTGCTGTGCCCCTTGGAAAGCGTGGTAGAAACATGAAACGTAGGTCATGATAGCACGCTCATCGGGCTTTGGCGTATTGATCAAGTCTATTTTTTAACAAGTTCATTTAATTTAACGAGTGGAGTGAGCTAATGTGTCACAACAAGTGTTTCAGATTTAAGGAGAAAAACACCGATCAAGTAACTCACCATATGGATCTGAAAGTAGGAAAACAATTCAAAATTTAATATCTTCATTCACATGACATCATTCAATATTCATGATTGTTAATTCCTTCCATACCCAACATTTTCGGGATGTCCAAATGTTTCTCGGCGATTTCAAACGCCAAGTTTAAGTTCTCCAATGGATTATCCTTCGAAAGTTTACTATAATCCAAAAGATCTGGACGATGGCGGTGAATAAGGGCACAAAATGCCAGACCATCTTTCCAGCTGAGATGGAAATTTTGAACGTTAACGTTTCTGTATGGAGCCGTCTTCCTTTGGCACCACAGGAGTAGTCCTTCCTTAGCGGTCATTTCTTTAAAAGCAACACGTTATACATACAATGTCATTGAATTCAAAATGACACAACTGACAAAATTTTGCTTAACATACCTTCAACGGAAATGTCCTGAATGGCGAATCGAAGAATAATGGTCCATACCATACCGAGGGTCATTTTCAAGTTACCGTCAACAATTTCTATACGCAAATAGGACGTGGTCATTTATTAGCTCAGTGATTTTCATTTCAAATGTGCAAATAGTTTCAAAAAGCTTGACGCACCTTCTGCACCGATGGATACCAGTCTCACACCTTTACCAGCAATAAAGTCGAGAGCTATATATAATTTAAAAAAAAGGTATTAAATCAGTAAACTGCGTGAAAGTCCTTCAAATAGTGAGAACTTTAAAATTCTGAAAATATAAAAAAATGCATGTACCCTTATTGACATTTGCAATTTTGTGGAATCTCATTTTTCCTCGGTCCGGTTTTGGTAGTGTTTCTCCAGAAATAACCTCCAGTAGTAGCATCAATTTCAACCCATTTCGGAAATCCTCATCAATATTTTCAATTCCAGTCCCAGCTTTCCTCAAGTGTGAATTACACCAAGCTGTGAAGGTCTGAAAAATATACAAACATAGAGAAAGTTGTTAATCATCCGACTATCCAGTCCTTGCATCTCATCTCATTTTAGAGTTTTAATGGTATTTTGCATATCAATATCAAGAGGATAGTTTGAATATTTATTGTAAAAACAGACAAATATTGAATCCAAGAAAGAAACCGCATTAACTGAGAGTCAGTGACACATACAACCGACATCCGCACTTGTAGAGCTCCTCGTTCTCTTCTCATTAAATAGGTCTTTGAAATCGTTTAACACAAACTGCAGCGAAAGCGAGACGTGTGTAAAGAGAAGTGGACGCGGATGGTAACCTTAAAATAACCGAAATGTAGACTAAAGAATGTATGTCCCCGATATTTCTGGGATGGAAAACGCCTACTTGCTTTAAAATAGCTGGCAAAAAGATCAAAATGGAGTAAGAGCAAAGCTTTCTTTGCATGCATGCATTGGGATATGATGATGATATGTACGAGATCCTTCCTATTTACTGTTTACAATGTTCTCACTAATTCTGTTATGCAACACATGGAACAGAAGTTTAAGAATGACGGTATGGAGTTCGCTTAGCTGTACTGCGCACGCAAAGTTAACTCTCCAAGATCTGTTTTTAAAACTTTTTATGTTTGTGAAGTCCTGCGCGTGCAATGTCTCATATAGATGATCCGGTATTGAAGTTAACTAACTATCGTTGCAGACCTCGCATTTATGCAGACGTACTGTGTTGTAGTTGAATGCAATCCAGAGCACTTCGGAGCTAGAGAGGAAAGCAGAAATGAGCCGCTCAGATTATGGGATGTAGGCTAACGATACTGAAGATAACATATTTTCCAAAACCATGCATTGCAGAAAGTTGAAGAAGGTGGGCTTGAGATATTTGAGAAATCAAGCAAAGTACTAGAAGAGTCTTTTAGACAAGAGTGCTAGCCAGTCAGACATTAGAAATTAATAGTTGATGACACATGCACCTTGATAAATACAAATAGGAAGAATTGAAGACCAACTTGATCCAGACTCTCATTTTAATGCATAAGCACGATGTGATAATGATGAGGATAAAAGGCCGACAAGAAGTGAATTGAATATCAGCAATATTGAATGAAAAAAATTGTCCAACTAAAGTAAAACTCCGCAACGTATGGCTCCTGTGGTAGATTATAAAATGAATTATGGATGATTTTCTAGTTCAATCTACATCCCTTACTACCAAATTAAAATTAGGCCAACTCATTCAACCCTCATCCTTTCGCAAATGGATAAGTGAACTATATTCAAAATATTTAAAGGTTTATTGTATTGTATCGTTAAGTAAAGAGACACACGCATGGCAAAATTAAACCACAATAAATTTCGACCAGGAAGCCAAAAGGTGTGATGAAGATAAAAATCTAACCAACCCGACCTACAATTAAATTAAGTTTCACTAACATAATGCAGCTTTCCACAAAGAGGATTAGCATAAATTGTTTGTTCATCCAATGTGTGCTTATCCTAATCTAATGAAGGCGATGATGGTTTGAGATCATGATCAGATTATGATTTTGATAACAAACGCTGACCCTGAAACCATCAAAATGGATTTGTCCGTGTTTGGCATTTGGTAGATTTTGCGGGAGTGAAATCCAATATAACGCAACGAGTTATAAACTTTAGTCTCTCAGAATCGAAATGTGCAGTACCTTAACTTATGTATTTGTACGCATACATAAAATATGATGTACCGCAAAGTTCATGACAAGGAATATTTCATGCAAAATTAAGCATCTCATTGCATCTGGCATGCTTGTCCAAATTCTTGGATTAATAATGATAAAGCGTAAAATTTTGTCGGCGTGTCGACTTCTTTCTTCTCTAGGATGAAAAATTTGTGCACATACTTTTACGTTCACTCTATCTATCTGTGCTCTTGAACTTGAAAAGTATTTAATACTAATTCAAACAACAGACATGAACAAATATTGTAATGGAAATGAATGATGTAACAACGTCCGCTTTCATTGTTTCCGAGTAAAATTTAAAATCGATTTTACGTGTAGCTCAATTTCAGTTTAGGAGAATAAATAGAATAATTGTTTGATTGTTAATTAATTATCTTCATCGGCTTCGGTGTAACAGATATTTGCAAACAATGATTCAAAGCCTACGTCTTTTATTAGATGACAAAAATAATATAGTTAAAGTATCAAGTTTCACATTTTTTTTATTATGAATCGGAATATTGTTGTCTAATTCAATCATTTAAAATTGTACACACACAATAATATCTACCCTTGTACCGGCTAGGTTATACATTGTAGAAATCGACAGTACAAAACAAATATTGACAAACCATGACTCAACATTCTTCCAGCTAGTGAACAGGTCACTAATTCCTACAACGCCACAATTGGATGACGGTTTATAGAACCTTGCAAAAGTTGATCTTTATTTGGACAACTCGTTGTCATTGTCATTGTCATTGTATCCGCATGATTTTCGAAAAGAGACTGAAATGTTGTTTGGACTCTAGTTCGTTGTTGACTGCGTATAAAAAATTGAGATCATGTTTTGTAAAATAGTTTCTCATACTTTTTCGGATTACAACTCCTCAAAACTTAGCCTTAGTCAAGAATACGGTTAAACTTTAGCAGTTTACTGACCCCCGTGGGATCGTGACTTTAAAATAATCAAGCGTGGGCCGTGACATTCGATTAAAGAAAGTCGTGATGATATTTTATTTTCTACGAGAGTGAATTTGACTTTTAGTTCAGCTAGACGTAGAAAAAGTTAAAAAAAATTTTCTGCTAACTTCAATGAGACAAAATTTTATTATTTTATTTTGTTTTTAGCATCCAACTTTTTTTTATTAGCAAGGTCTATGAACGAGACTGTAAATTTTAACATGAGAACGTAGAAATGAGGTGATAACAATGGAAATGTATCAAATCTCACTCATTTGTCAAACTTGTGGTTTAGAGCCTGAAAAGTTCTTAGTTCTTCTATCACCAAGATTGGTTTTCCTAATAATTGTGAGACTTTGCAACAAGACAGTGAAAATTTGTTCAGTCAGGGTGACTGACGATGGGACAGAGCATAGTAATATTAGAGGGAATGTAACAAATGCAAATGCCAATAAGTTCGGATGACGATGACAGTGACACACCGACAAAACCTTGTTAACATACCGTCCTCTTAGTTAATGACAACTAAAACCCACGGAGATGCAGATAATCCATTAATTAAAAAGTGACAACCATTTGCGACACTCAAACAGAACTTGTTCTGAATAAACTTCTTCATCCTCGTTATTTTCACCCAGGCATATTTATAATTCCCTTCTGCTGACAGGCACAACCGTGAACCGTGTCATTATTTTTATGAAACCACAAAAAAACCTAGCAATTATAAGCACGAAGCTACGAAATTAAGCTATTAAATCCCCAATTGAAGCCATTGACAGACTCGCAAGCTAGCTGGATCAAGTTTTTAAATGTGTTACTTCATTAAGACCTTCTGTTCTGGTCTGTGGTTTGCATTTTATTTGGAGAAATGTCATTTCAAGTATTTCAAACACTCGTAGATCAGATGAACAAAGGTACAAACTTTTAAAACTTTGAATGAAAATGTCTACGAGTGTATGCAATAATCCTGCAGCATAATAATTTACAACCACGTATACAATTCAGTGTGCTTCCAGTTGGCTAAGCGCCACATATTTAGCACAGAAACAAATACGTACCGCATCAGGTTCAGGTAACAGATAGGATAGCAAAATTGAAAACGTAAGAAAGTGTGCATGTCCATTCGTAGTTTTGTTTTGCTTTGCCAGTTTTAAGCAAATCTAAACTGCTCCTACTGCTAAAAGGCTTGACTTCTCTAACTTCCAAACTGCAGAAAAATGTGTATTCCGCAAGTCTTTACAGTTTGCAAGTTTCCTTGGTTCAAGTTTACCCTTAAGAGAGACAGAGACGAGAGTATAAGCATAAGCAGTTATCGTGCTCAGCATCAAGAAAACTGATAATCGTCATACAGCATAGCTCCACAAACTGCAAGATGTTACCTTTATGTAAATCGACACGGCTGCGACATGCTTGCTATATACGTTACGCTTATCCGCTGTCTTTTTCCGCGTCTGATTCACATAAAGTTGAAACTCAAAGATTCCCAAGACTTCTGAGAGGATAAGTTTTTTAACTCAGCGTGTAAAGTGTGAAGAAAACACATTCCAACATCAAACTGACAGGCTTGCCCTCATTCAATAGAACTGCATTTTCCAGGCACTGTCCTGTTCCCAAAAATAGGTGGAACAGATCTATACTAAAACTATTCAATCACCCATTCACTACTCACCTTAAGTTATGATATGATATTATATTTGTGTTACTAAAAATATGGTATGATAGTATGATACTTTATCTTTCAAAACCAAAAGTGCATTAATTTTTATGCCTAGTTAAATTACACACGCCTCTAATTTGCTACATCCATGAATCATGAATGTATGACTTCTTCTCTATGTGGCAATTCAACCACCCGTCGGGCATGACTAGTATTCGAATGAGTAAAAAACAGGGCGGAACAACTGCGTCAAGAAGAAGCCAAGTCAGTCAGTAAAACAAAACGTAACCGTCCATCCTTCAATCAAACAAACATATCCATTGATTTCAGTTCGTTTGTTGGTGTTCCATCTATTTACTTTCCTTTATTCGAAACAGAACCTAATTAAGTTATAGGATTCATCTAGAGGTCGGAGAAAGTCAAGCAAAGTCATATTGCATACTGCGAAGGTGAAATCACGAACAAACCCTTTTATCGTGTTTGTTCCTATGAAGGTGTGAAGCTGGTGAAAAAAAATTACCAAAGGACAACCTGACCTAAACCTAAACCTTTTAATTTTTAAACATTATGAAAGCATTGAAAGGAAAATATGTGAAAATGATGATGATTACACACCGGATGGATGAGATGTAAGGTCGAACGGAACGGACGTGTTGTGTATGTATCTTGCAAATATGTAAACAAATAGTATAGTACCGGAAGATTAGTATAAAAAGGAACTTATCTACCCAACTGTACAAACTAAGTACACAGGCAGACTGCTGATCATCGTTTGGTGGATAAAAATAACAGAATGAGCTCATCCAGTTCAGGAAGGAGTGATGTGTGTTTAGTTTAACTAGATGAAAATATGCCCAGAGTGGAACCAAGTATCCACCCGAATTACTCAAAAGTTCAAGTTTAAAACTTTTACACCGTTTCTGAAAAATGTATTCCAGATAACCCTCGTTTGAAATATGATATTTCAAATATCACTGACAATAAGTATGAATGGTTGCAAAAACGGTCTATTCTTATAAAGCCCTACCGGCATTGCGACATTTACATCAATTTGCAAAAATAGCTAAGTAATTGGAATACAAACAGCCCAGGATAAAAAAAAATTATTTACCACAAAAAATTAGGCTTACGTTTTTGGCACCACCTTACTCGTAAATCCAAATCAACAAAAAAGTAGGCTATCAAAACTAAATTAATTCTCACTAATAATACGAGTTATTTCATTGCATGCGGCATTTTTTAAGTAAACATTCAACTGATAGGATTTCATGAAGATATTTCAAATGGGCGAATTAACTAAGTATTGCAGTGAGCAAAGGAAACCGATTGAAATAGATAAACGCATCTTCCAACTCGCATATTTTCATATACGCTCTCTGCGTAGAACTAATTTAATCTACAATTTATTTATCCATCTCTTGCTCAGGTTGGTTAAAAAGCTGGTGGGGTTTCGTCCCGCTTCAGATTCCTTCACGGTTACGATGTTGTAATGCGATTCTCCAATTTCAGACGTCATCTCCTTTTTCATCAAATAATCATAAAACTGTAATAAAATTAATAGTGAAAGATGCCCTACAAAATTGTTAGAAAAACACTGTTCTCTTTTTCAATAAATAGTTGGTAAGCCAGACCAGAGCATGTCAAATTTTGCGTTCCTCTTGGTCAAATATGTATGAAAGGATTGCTGCATTGAATATATTTGTATGCAGCGAAATTTATTAGTTTGTAACACAAATTTTGTACCACCAACCAGCTTGACAAACCAAATGTTGATTTATTTCAAGGCGAAGTAAATATTGTGATGGGAAAACTAAATGATGTCAGTAGAAAAACTGTTAATATTCCCCATTACAAGCATTTCGATTGCATATTTAACACAGACATCCTGAAATGAAGTGATCATTTTCAAGGTTTACTGATTTACAGTCTTATAGATTTGCGTAATGACAAACTGACATTCCACAATTTTAAATGCATTTACAAGTGTGTTAAAAAACTGACTGAAAAGCAATAAAACATTATTGCTGCTGCCATTATTGTTCTCCAAAGAATAGTATATATTATGCAAGTGGAATGAGATAGGAAATTAGGCGTGGTGTACAATACAATGAAAATCACTTTAGTGAATCGTCGAGGAGTAATTATCATTATTATCAGTAACCTTATCTGCACCCCAATGAGAATTCATCATCCTCAAATCAACATTAAATGACTAACTGCAATGACGACATTGTTCAAATACATTCTTCCAGATAAGCCCCAAATAGCCCAGATAAGTTTCGATTTGTAGTTCAGTCAGATAAGACATGACCTTGTAAACGTAATTTGTGGAGCAGGAAGGCAAATATTTAATAAATGAAGTCACAATATTCCGAAACGATAACTAAGATTCAATTCATTGATTCGTACCAATTTGAGACTCGACGACAGTCAACCTCACAATTAACCAAGCATGTCGACTTTCTCCATACACTTTGACTTTCTCCACACGCTCAAACAATGAAATACTTTCTATTTCCTACCTTTTTCTGCTGCTTTTCCCACGCCGGGTCCAACAAGCCTTCGCGTTCCCATTCCTCCTCCTGTTCCATGTAGTCCATGTCCCCTCCCATCATCCCGTTGTTCATCATTTTGAGCGGTGTTTAATTTCTAAAAAGCTGGTCCCTGATATTACGTTACTGGCGTGGATCCTGAATTTTCCAGATTCCGTAGCTCTCACTCTTTTCTCCAACTGATGTCCGCTAGCTGCTGCCACTTTCTCTACAAACACTCCAACACGTACTCGACTCAATTTACTAACCTAATGAATCACTTTTGGCTGGTACGGTTAAATTAGCTGCACTAATTTTCCCACTAATTTAAGAGATCCAATCTGGAAATTTGGACGCAATCAATTACTCAATCCTGCTTAGCTGCCAGATTTACTTTCACTTCCGCTTACTCCACCCCAGTGTCCTGTCCTATTAAACAAATAGAGAAGAAAGAATATAAGAATTTCAGACACTGCACGATTTTAAGGGTGATGAAGGGAATAAATTAAATTTATTTCCTAAACGAATTATATCACACTCGCTCTCACATTCGATACCGCAGCCAGCCAGCAAGCAAGGGAAAGGGTAGCGTGTGGATTACTTGATACTCATTCGGTGGGGACTAGTACGAGAGAGAGAGGATGATGATAAAGTAAAAGATATCGTTCGGTCGGCAGGCTTCGGTGTCTGTGCTTTAATTCTTTCAAAAATAAACGTGTAGCCTACTTTTCCTCGTTAAAAGACATGCAGCGACTTTACTTTAACCAGGCAGACAGATCTTCCCGAAGCCAAGATATCTCGAGAATCCTCGCCTCGACCACTTTTGCAAACTATATAACCAACAAGTGATGATGTAATGTTTGAATTATTACACGGACGGAACGGAAACACGGGACGGGAAGCAAATAAATGACTTCGTTGTTCGCCCTAGTCGTCAGCGGTGTGTATAAACTATTTTAACTTTTTACTCAAACAGCTTTAACTAAAGTAAACCAAAGCCTCCGACCAATGAGACCTGTCCCATTTTATTTAATGCAAAAACTATGTGGAACAGATCAATCCCAACGCTAACGCTAACTACTTTCCCGTGGGCTATACCGAAAACATGCCGAAATGATTGTAACCCTTACCACACCCACTCATTCAACTGCAATGATTCAGTTTCAAATCGCAACCAAAAAATTACCCTTATTATGAAAATTCCTTGCAAAATCACACCCCAATTTCACCCAACTCCAATTAAAACATGATAATAATTACCCAAAACACAAAACCGGTTAAAAAATCATAACTCAAAAATTGATCACTTTTCATATTTCTTGATCCTCTCTCTCCAATTTCTATTATCCCGACTCAGAACAATACTTATTTTAGGAAATGGAATAAACTCACTTTTTGTAAAACACTTCAATTTAGTAATTTCTTGAATTTATCCGTTTTTGTATTCCTGAGTCCGTTGAGATGAGGTTGAGAAGCGGATGAGATGTGAAATGATCACTTTTGCCATAAACAACCCGCTCCCCGCCAGTTATGAGGCACACCACCACCGGAATTCTTGTCACTTGTTACAATTGTGTTTGTTTGACTACATTTAGTAATTAATTTAATTGTTTGTCTTAATTGTTATCCCCGTCTGGGTGGAGGTGACTGAGGTG
>JAAXNX010000841.1:0-22583 GCA_036491905.1 Folsomia manolachei | reverse complement strand
CGCAGAACTTTCCATCACATACGCAAACCTACCAAATACAGATATTTAGCCTTTCTCACAATAATTCTCCTCCTTCTTGAAATCCTTTTCAGAAGGTTTAATAACCTATGTTCCGGATTACATTTTGTATTCTTATTTTCTATTGCAAGTCACGCCATGTGTGTGACTTTAAATCTGAGACGAATTATTTCTATTTAAACCCATTCAGCTAAAAATCTTCCCACCCACCTGGTCAGTTCGTACATTGTCCACCACAAAGTTGAACCACAGCCGGTATCGTGGATTACAAGTATCTGGTCGGATGAAAAGGTCGTATTCGAATTCGGAAATGAAATCCACACGTCCAAGATTACCTAAAATTTCATAGAATTTTAAGCCAATTAAAATCATTCTCCTATCATTTCCTTTACTAACAAGGCTGCCAAATCTAACCGTATATCCCCACTCCATCGTTTAACCATTACAATATTTGGGATACACAAACTACGCCGCGTACAGCTTTCCAACTCAAAATATTGTCTCCATAAATGAGTTGGCAATTAATGCTGATGCATGAGAACAGTTCCAATTATAATTTGTCAGCCTGTCTCCTTTACATTGGCTCCATTCTACAAGTTGTGTTACGTAGTTGTGTCTTTAATGAATATGGCAACTCTTGGGGTAGTGGAGAGAATGCAAATGTACCAAATTCAGGCTTAAATTCTTTCTTCAACCCAACGGACCATGTACAGTACACGATGCCATAAACCGCAACAAAGGGGAAAAGCAATCAGGCAGGAAAGTGAGTGACTGGGCATGCATTAATTAGCTGAAACGGCGTGTTTTCATAATTAGTGGGAGTTTACGTTTCCAAGCTACGATATCGCTATTTTGTCACAAACTGTGTCAATGTTTATGAACTCCGTCCAAAACTATGGACATTCCAATTTTTTTTATTGCCTTCAGATTTTTGGACAGCTTTTAGTTAGTAACACATTGTTTCCATTCTTGTTAGTTTTTTTATTGTCACAATAAATTAAAATGGCAAACCAAACAAATTTTTATTGCAACAAGATAATTCCAATTAACTTTGTTTATCTGGATAGAATGTCGAAGAATGCATTATTGATTGACTAATTAAACAGCACAAATCCAAGGTAAATGCTCAAAGCCTCTGTTTATCTGCCCAAAATAGTATATTTACAATTCCAGTGCATTTAGAATGGATTTCATAGGATTTGGTACTGATAACAATCTCAATTTCATGCATGGGATAAAGTGGAAATTGGAATTGGTTTTTATTTGCTTTGTTGTTACACTCCTAGGTTTTCCACCTTGAGAGACAGAAAAACAAAACAAAGATAGAGTGGGATTGGATGGAATTTAGTGAATTGATCCGGTGGAGCGTGGTGAAGAGAAATTGAATCCTAATCCAAGCAGTAGTCTACATTCTATTCTACATCGATACTTCATTATCAACTTGGTTAATCCAACGATAACTAACAAGCTTAGTGTGGTTAAACTAAACTCGACTGGACTGATTGTTAGTGAGCAACTGAACTAAACACTCATACAATATAGGCTAATCAATCCAGTCAAGCCTATCAATTCTCTGATTTTGACTTTCTCCTAAAACACAATCCTCATCATCACCTATCCATTTATAACTAACCACAGCCCGCATCCTTGTTAAAATCATTCGGATTGAATCATCTCCCAAATTTTGACTGTCGCCCGAGTCCAATTGTTAATTATGGAACAATGTAATTAAGAAGGGTTGACACAAATTTTATAATTTTATAAGTGTTAGAACTTCCAGATTGAAATCAAACAAAATTCACAAACCTAAAAAAAATATTATATAAATATGTGTTACGTAGTAATTTCCGATCTTAACACAATCCTCTGTTTTCTGTAAAAATCCATCCGCACCACTTATTCTGTACATTTGCCTTTCGCAAGATTGAATTGAAGAAAAAGAAAACAAAGTCCAAAGCACTGGCTGATTTTCTTGACTCTGTTTGGCGTGGCTCCTCTATTCGAGTATTTTAGACAAGGAAGTGAACAATGAAGAATGAAGAATGACAATGGGATGTCAGAGCCAGACTGGAAAGAAAATCAGGCTTCTGCCTTCTTCCAATCCAATGCAAGGAAATGAAATGAAGGAGAAAGCAGTAAATAAGTAGCAGAGAGCATAAATACACTTGTTCAGAATCAAGCACACCATCGCCACCACTTTGAGCGAACCAACTTATTTTAGTAACAGCCATACTAAATTCTATAGCTATGTGTGTGCAAATAATATTTGTCAAGTGGGCTTAACAGTTGTGTGGAATCAGAAAATATCCTTTACTGAAACTACATTTGATTTTAAATTTTAAAAAAACTCAATGAAAATGAAACACTGCTAAATTTAAATTCATAACAAAGTTAAAAAGAGGAGGGTAAGGTCACAAGGAAATTATTTCTTAGACAAAAGCCCACGTCAGAGTACAGCAGATAAAATTCTGACTGCTACGATTTTAGGAGCTTGTCCCTTTTCTTGCTTTCCTTTACTTTGTTCTTTTCCTTGGGATGAGAAACAGCAAGGAGAGTAAGTGAGTTTTTGTTCGTCTCGTGGTTGATGAAATAATACAAGTTGGAATCCTGCTGGGTTTCTCTAGTCTTTGAGAATTTTTTGGAAAATTCTCCTCGTTTATTTCGAGATGTATGAAGAAATTTATTTCATCTCTCTAATGTATGTCCGAGTTCAACTGACGTAGACAGTTGGATAGAGAATACCAAACATTTTTCACAATTGAGCACTAAGTGGTTGGAGGCGAGGGCTTTCTATGCTAGCAGACTTTGAAATAGTTCGGTATTGTACAACATTCAGTTCCTCAGTAGTCTAAGTTTTGTCTTGTCATTCTTTTTTGCCAACCAACCAACTATTTAACGAAAGATCGGGAGCTATAAATGTAGAAATAAACTACACATCGGCGTTTGGTTGTCATTTGAATTTAAAGAAATTATACATTTTAAATCATAGTTTCCCTCACAAAGTTTTTCAAATTTTAAGGATTTGTATCTGCCCAAGGATTTGACTCACATTATCACATAAGATTTAGAATGATGACTCAAATTCAGACTTACATTGCACACTCGCACTAACGTCAAAAGTTGGGTTCTCTAAGTTACTTTCGAATGTTTATTAACTCGGTATGACTAAGAAATTAATAAATAATTTGGAAAGGAACTAAGAAGCTTCGTAGCTAAATTGTGTGCATGAACCGGTTTTGTTATTTGCATACAATCCTGCCCGCATTTCCTCAACTTAGCGAGAAGAATAACTATGCTTTGTTTGTCCATGTTTGCTAAACTACTAGATATACATACGAGCTCTAAATCAGTGAATAATTCATCCATGCTTGGTCGAAACAGAGTGAGCAAAGTTTGTACGACAAAGCAATTAGTTTTACATTTTAGTGGCACAAAGGAACTCTCATGAAGAGAAGAAGTTGCAGAAGAAAGGAAATGTTCCAGTCCCACCTACTTTTATCGTACCGTGTTGTATTGTGCACAATACATTATCCAAATAGTTTTACTACTTTGAATAGAGTTAAATAGGTTTCAATAGTGCATGTCTTAGAGAGTTAACTAACTACGCATCGAATTTGGAGTAGGTAAGTGTGTTTGTGTAAGGACATACCCGGTAAAGCCTGCTTTCTGGCATTTCTGAAATGCAAGAGAAAATACAGCTTATAATGCAGCTCAGTGTACAAGTCCATGCCGTTTTATTATTTAATACTCGAGAGGCCTGAACTACAAGAGAGGCCCGGAAACTCTTTAAAACTTCTATTTAAGCTTAATTTACTCTGATTCATAGACTGTGTAAAGTTTTGATTTCTATACAGTTTCATCCAACTCTGCGCATCTCAAATTCCGAAATCTATTAATGAATTTAACAGTACAAGAATGGCAGTAGAATTTAGTTATTTGTTGCAATTGTATCAATGACTTTGTTAATATGTATTCAATATTGATTGTAGAATTTGTTAAATTTTTACAAGACATTTTTGTTGGTTTGTTTTTCGAAGGTGCCACTTAGATATTAAGGAGTGAACCCCTTTATAAGTTTTATTTGTTTGTCCGTCTGTCACTTCAATAACTTAAGAACGCGTTAACGTCTCGTCATGAAATTTGGCACGCCGGTTGTAATTCATTTAATTTTGTTGCACTTACCTCCTTCGTAGGAAGCATCAAAACATAAATGACCTCGCTTAGCCTTTCCACTGTGACCTGGTGGTCGTAGCACAACTCGAGTCACATTTCCAAGTCCTCCTTCCGCATCGCTATCGTCACTTTCTGGAATTAAACAAATGAAAATAAATTATCGATAATTATAAGCAGTTCGAAAATGTTATTTCCAATGCAATTTCGAATTGCATGCAAACAACTTTGTTCATGGCAAAGAATATGACGAGTCAATTTACTTAGGATCCCCGAGTTATGTAACCCCTTGGTGGTTTGAATTAGTTAGTTTACTGTATTTCAAGTAATTTACCGCATCACATTGTATTTAAAGGAGGGGAAGGATTTCAAATGAGCAAGTGTTAAATCATTATTAGAGTGCTCCCAAATGTGGCATTGAATGGAATCAGTGAATAGACGACCATGCCGTCATATCCCTAATGCAATCCAATACTCATCCAAAGACTGATCCCTTGATTTATAAACTAGAGGAGAAAGTGGTTAAATGTGAATAAGCGTTGTTGTCAATAGCGTTCAAATTCAGTTTGGTTTCCTCCAGTGGTGGATGATTTATCAGGACTTTCTCCATTTGGGCCTGATCGTAATTCATCCCTTTGCTTTCCTTGGCTCTGTGTTTGGCTGGCTGGCTGCCACTGCCAACTCCAATGCTTAACATTCAACCACCCAAGTTATCCATTGAACTATTGTTTTGTTATGCTCTGCTCACTTCTGAATGTTTTTGCTTGTACTCTGACTGGAACCAAATCTTCTGCGAATTCCGAATTCTAATTTCAATTTCGCGTTTCTTATGCTTATGTTATGCAAAGATTTTTTTGGAGAGAGAAGTAATATGGTATTGGAAAGTGAAATAAAGGGCATAGGTCGTTGTCCAAGTGTCTACGGAAGTTTCGTGGGTTAGAATGGTTCCTAACAAATTACTCGATGGGGTGTTCAGATACCAAAAATGCTTTCAGGATTTTTGGTTCTTACACATATTCGATGAGATTCAATAAAATCATTTTTGTGGTTAAAAATATTGTCAAGATTTACCGATCAATTGTGAATTTTAAAGTCGATCAATAACTCCATTCATCATCAAATGAGATACAAGCGGCGACCCTTTCAATTTCTGGTAACTTTTGAAGGATGATAGTTATTACTGGTACACAAAATTGCAAAATTAGAAACCGACAGTAAAGTAGGACAGCTTGCAAAAAACTGAACTAATTGAGGTTCCGCAATTTTTCCCCGTGGCAGTGAATGAATGACGCAACCAAACAGTTTGGCCTGGTGACTGAGAAAAGTATGATGACGAAACGTCGGAATAATAAAAACTTGTTTTGTCAAATAGGTAAATTTTTCTGATAAAATGTGACCAAGATGACGAAATTTTTAATACGATTTTTAGGGGTTTATCGGACTAACAATTTCCATTAAAAGGCACTACCACATCCTTAGGGTTTTTGTTACAAATTACACACCATTGTTGAAAGTGACGTGAGAGTTGTGATATAAGTTTGTCGTGAAAACCATGTAGAAAATTCAATAAAAACATTCTGATTTTATGCGGACGGAAAACTAATGAATTCCCCTCAATTACTTCTTTTGTAGAACTCGACTAAAATTTATTTCTACTATTGACTCGACTCCAGTCTCATTATTTCTTGTGACATAGTCAGACAACACAGCGTACAGTGATTGATTCCAGTGGCCCTGCCAGAAAAGCATCTGGTCGTAATTTGTCCAGACTATTACATATCAATCTTTATCAGAAACTATTGGGAAAAAAAATTCTCAAAAAAATGTCTTGCCTTTCACCAACTGAATTCAGTGTACTTTCCGTTTTGTGGTTCAACTAACTCGTTACGTAACATTATATTTACACAAGAGCTTTGTTTTTTTTAGTTTCCCTTGGCAAAGTGGGAAGGAGCCGATGACATGGACAAAGAAAATTCCAAAATTCCCCTAACCTGGTCATAGTTGGAGTGGAGGAAAAGAAACAAAATTGAAGGCGACTTGGCTGGTGGTGGAATCAACGAGACCCAAGGTGCTAATAAATTTCTACTTCACTTTCTGCAATATTGAACATTTCACTCTTTCTCCTCTGCTCAACAAAACATCAAGGAAACTAAGTTTGAATGAAGGGGTGCAGAAAATTCTCTCCAAATTCTAATTCTGGAGAAAATGCAGAAAACTGTTTAATGCGGCTTCATCTCATCTCCTTCTCCTTGAATGGTTTCTACATGCGTAAAATCTAAAACCACAACTTTTCTCTGTGGTATTTTAGAATTTTACAAACTTACAAAGTTTAAACCAGCCAAGCAGATAACCGGCTTTGTTTTATTTAAACCCACACTATTTCCAAAATAAAGTAATGGCTTGTACGAAAAATTTAGAAAAAAATACACAAATATTAACAAGCCCTGGCCCACCGACTTTCACCACAAAATGTTCAAAATTTTGTAGTCAACCAACCAACTAACAATGGGCAGCTAGCAATTTTCTCCCGTCTTTTTTATTGTCTCTTTTTACTCTATCCTCTAGTTTGTTTGGAGCCTAGTAGTTCTATCTACACAAGAACAATCCCTATTATCCCAATCCTTCTTTCCCAGCTCCCCAGTGTAACCTTCACTCTCACTCATTACCTCACCCCATGAGNTTACCTCACCCCATGAGTTTTCTACTAAAGACAAAATTGGAAACAATGTGCACGTGCTGCTCCTACTGCTGTGCAATTACCACCATCCCATCATCCTGCTTGCCCATTCGAAATGAATTCCTTTACTTGATCACGATTTGGACTAGGGTGAAATTAGGCTTCTGCTGCTCATCTTCAACACGACAGACCGAGTGGATCTTTTAAGGTACAAATGAGGACTGGATGGCTTGTTGTGTTGTGAAACCGTCAAGTATTTGAAGAGATAGATGGACAACGGACAGAGTTGCAAGATGAAATTGCATAACGCTGTTTGATGAGGAGGGAAAAGACTCGACACCGAAGGAAAACAAAGGTAAATGTAGAAGAACATTAACAAAAGAACATGAATGGGGTGGCAAATGAGACCTGGGAATAAATAGCGTTGGAGTTGGTCCATGGTGAAACAGTTAGCCGGATTAAAATTTGAAACACGAGAGAACCATTTAAGCTTTGAGCATGGTTCAAGAGTTTTCTATCCCAATTCCAAGGCCTCCATCCCCTCCTCCAAGGGCCAAAGGTACAACTTTCTGTTTCGTTTCATTTGCATCCCATCAACTTCTTTTTCTCACGCCATTCAACTTCAACTTAGAATGGATACCATGCTTCTGCTCCTCCTTCTTACACTCGTGGTTTAAGATACAAAGGGATACAAGATTTTAAATTAAAGCCAGTTAACATCAAAGGGTTTGGGACTTGGAAAAGTTTCTCTTAAAGATAAAGTTAGTAAGGAAGGAACTTAATTTAAAAGGTTTGTTCTTCAGTTGTCGTTTCATGCATACGTTCTCTCTCCACAGGAATAGGAACACATTTTAAAATGAGCGAACATGGCTACTCATTAGCTGTTTAAGTCATTTGGGAAATCTTTTACAAATGCTCTCATGTTCTTCCTTATTTAGCGTTTTGACATTTCAAATGTAATTATTAAACGGATTTTCAAATATACAGTGTGAACTTTGTTAATAAACTTGTAAAAAGGTTGGCGAAGACAGAGAGGAGAAAGGAACTTGATTGGATGGGGCTTGATTTGAAATGGCTGAGTAACCGGAAAGGGAATTTACAGGAAGTGGGTTCAGTATTGCAGCATCCTCCATCCCCTGGTTGGAGGCAGACTAAACGTAATAAATAGTGGAATGAAATGTGTAGCGCAAAAAACATTTTGTCGGCAGGTAGATTGAAGGTTGTAGTTTGCACTAATCCCTTTCCGCTTTGGTGGATCTGGCTCCTGTAATCTCATCAATCTCGCGCCTCAATGAACGGTATCTTCTCCCTCCCTACTTGTCGATGTCGATCGACTAAGGCTAAGGCTAGCCACAAAGCTCAGCTACCGTGTTGAGAAAAGAACACGGCGTAGGTTGGTAGAAGCATAAGTACAAAACCCACCAAAGGGAATTTAGTGGGTTGAGTTGACGATGAGGCCAAGGCAGAGGCAGCAGAGTGGAAAATGCTCGAGTTGTTTAGGGAAAAGCTGCTTTAAATCGTCTTGGTTTGGATGTAGGAGCAAAATACGGTGTTGGAAATGCCGTTGCTTTGCACCCGAATACTATATTCACATAGCTTTAAATCCATACTTTAATTTAGATTCAAATCGCAACAAGGATTTTTATCTACTAGTTGACAATTTTGAAGCGACCGATTTAATTTCTAGATTCGGTAAGGAAATATTTTCAAAAACTGAATTTAAAGCATCTGCAAAATTGTGAGTTTCATCTCACAAGTTGTTGAATCGGCATAAATAAATTACATTTAGGAAATCCCTCTTGAGCAGAAGATGTGGATGAGGTGCTATAAATACATTGCGCATAATATTCGGCGTGATATAGTTTGTGACGAGTTAAGATGTCGTCTAAAGTCTGGTCGTATAATCATACAATATGTAAACAGTGTAACCAAGCCACTGTAACAGGTAACATCTTAGCAGCATGGCCCCATCTCATAATACTGAATATAAATTCAGGACATTGTCAAGTGATAGGATGTGTGTGAGTGTGATGTGCTTATTACCACATGAGAATGGGGGACAGAGGAAAGTAGTAAGCTTGGAAATGTGTTTGTATTCTTTTGAGTGATGATTCACAGGTTCAGGTGTTGGTGATGGGATAGCTTGGTTGGTGGGGATGAGGACAGAAAGGGAAAATATAGCGAAATGACGAAGACGTGAAAATGGGCGAGCGAGTAAAAAGGCATCATCTCAGAGCTCTTTTCATCTCATCACGTCGACGTCACTATCCCTTGGCGGAGTTTCCGTAGTAGTTGGTAAGATGCAAGTGATTTGAGTGAGGATGAGGATCTGTTGAATTTTGAATAAGATGAAGCATATTCTTAGATTAAATGTGTGTGGGGGAAGCTATCACATTATCCACATCACCGCTGATATAACGCCCCTTGGGGCTTCCTTTCTTCTTAATGGTTTACCGGCATGTAATTCCACTACATCTTACTGTGAAACATTTCGCAAGCCGCTAAACTAAACTTACGCTACGTGCATGGCACAGCCTTCCTTAACTCAAATCATATTTCCTTCGAAATTCATATGAAACATTGTCATTCATGAGATGGTGGGATGACTAACAAGATGCAAAATTCAGGAACATTCAGAAAGTCAACACAAACACTTGTGACGAGGAAACGATATAATTGGTCGTCATATGAAGTGGTAGTTGATGTTTATTATGATGCTACAACATGATTTGCAAACTAGTACAATCGTTGATGAAAAAGAATGAGCGTACCCTGTCGTCGAACTTCAATGCGGGCGGGATGATCCAGCGGATCCCATGGTTCCATCTCCATTGTATTTGCAAATTGTGTCTCTTATTCCTTTTTCACAATGTAGTTGCAAAACTTATGGCGTAGCTCATATTGCAAATTGTTGTATTGTATTGGGTCGAATAAAAACGTGTTAAAGTGAACAATTTAAGCGAGACAGGAATTCTTGTAATTCCTAAAATTGAAATTGTCAAATTTTAAGGCTTGAATTACAAACAGTTGGAAGAGTGTCCAGCCTCGCATGCTTTCCAATTTTGCGAAAACTTGCAACCCAAATCCAAATTTGTAATACTAACTTTTAGTGTGACATCCTTATTGTCTTATTGCGAACAAAATCCCACAGGAATGTTTTACAATATACACTGTTTTTAATTCTCACCTTTTTTGAATTGGTCTATCTGTTAGACTCTATTGACACTATTTTTTAATTTCCGAGAATTTTAAAAACAAAATTTTGTGACCCCACACTCCGTCCGTCAGTCTTGTACTGATCCCAGTCTAACGAAGACTAATAATCGTACACAACTTGCCTCAGAATTGTTATCGTTCGAATACTGAGCGTAGCTCTGGATTGATTTTCATCCATTGTATGCTTACAACCGTGCATTATTCATTCAGATAGAAGTTTTGTTAACTGACTTTACCTGCATATTACTACCAACCACTACCTAAGAGGTGAGGAGAAAGTGGATGGGCGGGTGGTATGGTGGTTGTGGTGCTAAAGTGTCAGACCATGGTGAGTTTCTTTCTCAACACAAAAACTAAAGTGGGACCATCGGCTTGGATCATCCATTAAAGTTATCACAGTCAGTGTTTCATTATCTCCTTGTTTCGATAGCAAATGCACTGATAGAATGTTTCCATGAGGCGACTGGATGTGCCCTTTATTATCGAACACTCAATCCATGCCACCTGGCTTTGTTGAAAAGCTATGTAAAGCCTTTGCTTTGGTTTAATCAAACTGCACAGGTGAACAAGGTAGAGACAGACAAGGCATGGCACGGAGGTATTACGTGCATCGTCTCCTATTATCGTAGGCATTCACCTGCAAACTTACATGGAATTATGTTGCCTTTCTTCAAATCAGTGTTACAACTTGACAACGGCTTGTTTGTAAAACGAATGGTTGCTCTTGCTTTTGACATGACATTTGTCCGTGCATTAGGCAAGGCAAGGAGTGAACATGATATATTTGCACACGGATATATGCATAATTATATAATAGTTACATGAGTAGGGGCACATTGGAAGCGTATATGAGTATAATTTGACAAAACTTAATGTAATCCCGTGCCAGACACGAACATAAAGGTCAAACGGAGTAGAGTGACTAAAAGAGTGAAAGTTAGTGCCAAAACACAAGACAAAAATTCCACATTAAAATAAAGTTTACTGAATTTGGTCCGAAAGAGTATTTCAATATATTATGTACAAATTTGCAAATGGAAATTGTAGCAGATAATGGAAATGTCGGTCCAATTAATATGGACCAAAATCCGATCAAAATTCCGATCTAATAATTATATAATGTAATAAACTTCACTTCATTTGTGCTTTGAAATTTTCACAACTTTCTCTTATTTCCTGTAAGTTTGACTGTTACACTTACCAAGCATATCGGAATTCAACTCCCTACCCATCCATCTGAAGGGGCAATGTCATGCTAACCAAGCAAATCCCAGCAAGGAAGTATTATATTCCTCATCCCCATACAATGTGCTTGGGTGATATGTAGACCCTGTGTCTAAACCCTACTCCTTCTCACACTGCTACAGTTTTCTGAAAGGATTCAAGCTGGGCTTGGAAGGAGTTATTTTGAATTTGAATTCCCGTGTCGTTGTCGTTAAATTTTGAGTGGAACTCTGCTGGCTCACTACCATCACTACCAGCTCAGTCCGTTCCCAGGCCCCATACCAATACCAATCCTGTCCAAGAATATAGTCCATACCATGCAACTACCCATCGCTATCCTCGTCGTCGTCTCTTGTGTCAAAGTCCCCTCTCCCATTATCATCTGCAGTGCATTCAAATGGCGCATTATCTCCACCCGTTTACTTAACTCGGATCAGGGCCAAGTATTGCTTTGCCAGGCTGGTGCGAAGCCTCCTTGCTTTGCTTTCCCCATCTTTCTCTTCACCGTCGTATCATTCACAATTTCCTATTTCATCCCGAGAAGCAAGCTGAGTAGCAATGGATTGGAATGAAAAAAAAAACACGTCTTCCATCCCTTTCCTTTATGTAAGGAAACGAGACAATTTACAATGTCTCTGATTTCATCGCCGGGTTGAGCGGTGAAAGTGGATGAGGAGGACATAGGCTTGGTGGATGGCTGATGTTGACGGTAACCGTAAAAGTTAGTTCTTTTAATACAGAAAACAAGAACCAAAACTAAGCAATTTTCTCAGCAGTCCACTCCTCGTTTTGTTTTTGGTGTTGGGAGACAATGAAGCACCGGGAGACATATGTGTTGTAACCGCAGGTCTGGAAAGGTGCTAGATAGATGGAATGACGTAATAAAGCGTCATTTATATTCTTTCGCCGTGGGGAGATGTTTTACGATAATTGTTTAACCGGATTTCAAATTACCAACTAGACAATAACCAATTTATACTTTTCAACTTAAAAGTTTTTATTAAAATTGGTGACATAACTACGCCCCACCACATTGTACAGGGATTGGTAGACAGACATTGTGTAGTAGTGTGGATTTCCCATTTTATTTTAAAGACAGCTCGTTGTCTGCGATATAGCCATGATAACATTTCAGGTACTCAGCATACTGTCACGGTCATTAGGTAACTTTAAATGTGAATGACAATTTCTTGCTCTATCTCAACCCAAAACAATTTTACGCAGGTGTCTCATTTTTAAGATTCATTTGGGGGAAAATAGGCCGTAATATTTTTTTACTCTTTCCCTTTCCCCGAATTGATATTCTTTTAAACTTTAGACTGATATAAGTTCAGATTTCAAATAGAGCTACTCTGGATTATGCTAATAAAAGTATATCAAAAAGATGTCACGTTTCTCTTTCTCGTAAACTATTGACTCATTATCAGTTCAGCTCAATCAAAAAATGCAGAAAATTTACTTTCTATAGAAAGAGAAGAGCTTAATGGAGTTTCTAACGGAATTTTCAGTGAGAATTCCACAGCGTAGAATTGACCCATCATTTTGTCGTTTGGATGGACACGTGTACTTTTTAGTGAAAGTTGACATGAAATGAGAACTGAACCAAATTTACGGTGGACAAAAAAGGAAGAAATTAATCCAGTAACGTGGTCGGTCAATGCAGTCTGTTATTTCAATAGCAATAAGAACAAAACCAACTGCCATCTGTATAGAATACGGATGGTAATATAACCCTAATGAGCGTGGGCGCTTATTTCCTTTCTCCAATCTACTTCCACTTCACTTTCTTCCTCAATTTATTAAAGGCACTTTGGGTCATTAAATTCAACTCGAAACTGTTTAGTGGGACTAGTCGACAAAATATGTCTACTAGACTAGATCCTCTCCGTCCATTCACTCTTTTCTATTTGTGCTGATACTGATCATTTACCCAATCCTGTGTCTTACTATGGCTTGCTCTTCGTCCATCCGAAGATGAATTGATCCGAGTCAAACTGTGCTGATATCAGCTAGTGACCGGTTTGATGGTGGTTGTATTTATGTCAAGGTTTATTTTATGGGATGGGTTGAACAATAATTTCGAGTCATTCAAACTAATGGAGTTTTAGCTTAAGCAAGGATTTAAGTAGGAAAAGTACATTTAGTCCTGATCAAAACTAACAATAAGTATCTTACTACTTAGGCTATATGTCAAAGTTCAGAAAAAGCAAGAGGCCGGTAAATTTTCGTGATTATCTGGTCCTTAATGGTCACATTATTCAAGGAAAATCATAGCCTTCTTGCCATTGACTGTATTTCTTGACCACTAATATTTTCGAAATTGACAATAATTTAGCAACAAAAAAATTGAGCTTATTTAATGAAATTAAATATTACGACATTGCACATATTCTTCGCTAATTTAAGGCATGTCCTTACTCACTAATGCCTTTTGTGCCGTGGAACATCCTTCTACTTAACATTCAAGCCTCCTCTAAATACTATTGGTTGCTACATACTCATTTTTTATATAATACCACACTTCTAGATAGGAATTTGCCAAGTTGATGGTAGACTAGTTCGTAGACTGGATCGTGTCGAACACTTATCGACAATGAGCAGTTGAGTTCTTAGCCCCGAGATTCAGTGTGGAAAAGGTTCTTAACTATTCTGGAAGATTGAGAGAGTTCTCGCTGCCGAGATGAAGATGAGAGAGTCAATTTATTATCCAAGCTCTACTTTCTCCTCAACCACATAGTCTGACTGAAGGAGTGGGAGATGACCAGCCAGCCACTCCGTCAAAGATCATCATTTCGTTTGAGGTGCTGAGTGGAATGGAAGCTGGGAAGGAATCCATAAAAAAACCCTCGTCTTGTTTCCCATTAATTTCAAGTGTCATTAAACTCATCCACTTTCACCAACCAACCACCCATCCACCACGTCGTGTCCGGACTCTTTCCCTTCTTCTCCGTACTTGACTTGACTTAAGTGAAGTTTGATCCATTTCACTTATTAGGAAAAAAATACTAGTTTTTCTTGATTTGCAATAATTCCTAGCTGAATTTTACTGCAGGCATTCATGTGCAGTTGCATGGGAGAAATGAACGACATTATGCAAACCCTGGGTGACGTAAGCTACTTTCTTTGCAGTTCATTTTGGAGCCTATCGTCAGCTGGGTTGTTGATGATTAGTAATTTGTAGATCTAATTGGATTTAGGTTTTTATGCCATATGTACGTATAATGTGACGCAATGTGTGAGAGCAAACGAAATGCCAGAAACCGTCCGTCATTTTCATGTCATGGCATGTGATTTAGGAAATAAATAGCGAAATAGTTGGTAACTTCTGATTAGTGTTGACCTCACATGTTTCTAGTGGATGTTGCATTGTCTCTAAAGAATGTAGTAACTCACCTACCTTAAGTATCCAACTAAATTACATGACTCCTCTGCATTGTTTCAGTGTCTGCGGTTTGCGATTGTATCGTATTGTGAGGTCCATTCAGTGAAAAAATGAGGTGTTAACGCGGTTTCGTCACAATACATAGGAATCTTGCTCAAAATTTTACACACGGGATGCGAAAAGAAATAAATGTTCAGAAATAGAAACACATAAAACGAAAAGCTTTCAGACTGAAAGCTTTCCTGACTCCTGCGGAAGACTGGAACTCAAGTCGTGTTTTAACCTTTATTCCGGCATCCATCCATCCAACTTTCACCATTATCCATTTGCTCCGTAACAAGGATTTAAACATCAAGTGGGATTTAATGAAGGTCCGAATCTGATTTGGTGGAAATTGGAAAAATTACGAGGCTGTAAACTTGATAAAAACACGTTTTCTCTCTCGCCCCTTACTCCTTCGTTTCACAATAGTCTAGTTGCACATTAGAAGATGTCAGTGCTATGAAACAAGAATATAAAAAAATGGAAGTACATATATTCCGTGGTTGTCTTTACACTTGAGGGCAAAATCAAGAATGTTGAAATGGGAATTGATTCCATGGTTTGAGCGTAACGCTTTAGTTTATTAATTTTGTTTGCATATAAAATATATTTAGCGCTACTGAGATTGATGTTTCACGCACAGGCATAAATTAAGCATTTTCATGAATAACAATGCACAATTGCGACCAGTGTCGGATTAAAAGAAAATGCAAGATGCCGGCGGGAGGCTGACACGTCGAGGTGTATTTATGCCGCAAATAACGGAACTGGGTATTTGTATAAAACAGGTCAGCACACAATAAAATCCAATCCAACAATGTCGGATTTGTTGCTCAGTATCGTATGCAAGCTAAGCTGTCAAAGTTTTCTTCATGAGAAATGGACGCCTACATTGCATGAGATGTTTTGAATCGTTTATAGTGAACGTAATTTCAGTTTACCTCCATGCTTGTTAATTTCACTTCATTTCATAGTTCATACAGATATTCAGATTACTTATTTAGTTTCAAAGTGAAGCTTTGTTCTTTGAGACCTTGTAAAATAATGTTTTTACTTGGCCAAGTTAATCTAAACTTAAGGTAAGTCAAGCCATAGGCTGTAAACTGAGCGACTGGAACTAATCTCTGAAAAGTCACTAATCTCAGCTTTCTCCGCGACTTTATTCGTCAGCCAGTCTCAGTCAACAAAATGATGAATTGTGATAGAAAGACTCGACACGAGACCAAATTACTTGTATGAGTTATCCGCCTGAAACTTATTACTTGATCAAAATCACGGCAGTTGAGACTTTATGAGGAGATTTTTGTTCCAGACCTATGCCAAAATTATCTTACTTTTATATCAAAGCCCAAAGCCCAATCTCCCATTTGGTAAGCAACAAAAAAAATAATTTAAATTTGGGCCTTGTCCGCTTTGTGTGGTTCAAAATTTAAATTTAACTGTGATCCATCAACCTGTCAATATACTGCGGCTATTCCTTACAAGGTGCAATTTACAACAACATACTCGACGTTTTTTGAAAATGTGTTAGTTTTAATTTTTTAAGGAATGTAAACCGAATTAGATTACCTTAAACATAATTTAAGCACTTTACCCAGACACTTTGATAGTGATAAGTAAATCACAGTAAAACGGCGAGAGTTATTTTGGAATATTTGCGCCATGCCGTACAAGAAGGGATACATTTGCCTGATTTTTACAGCATGTATTTCGAGATTAGGCGAGGAGTACCTGTGTTTTATTCGCAAGTGGTTGAAACAATGTCTTAAATAATGAAAAATAAAGAAAACCGGAAGGATCAAAACTTTTGTACTCGAGCAACTTTTGTCTGAATTCAGAGAAGATGTTTTTTTTATTTGATTTGATTTGAATCTTTATTTCATTCAATGTATTCTCATGAACAGTAAATTAAATGAGTCATGACATATAAAAAATTATTGGAACTTTTTAAATACTTACTTAAAAGACTAACTTTGATCGACAAGTATATCTTCGTCAAATAAATCTCAGGAGTTTGCAAGAACTAAACCCTTCAACCGACCCAAACCATTTCTGTTCGTATGCAACAAACTTCAACAGTCTATTTTGTACCTAAATTTGATGTACAATACCAGGACATAACCTCGCGTACAAATATTCGTATACAAATCAAAACACATAAACTGGAAATACCAACAAATTTGAGAAGTTGTTTGAAATTAATCTAAAAATACCTGGCGGATGATGGAGTACAAATACACATGCGAAATTGTAGAACAATGCTAAAGCCACATGACTCCAAGTATGCGTTACCAAATTAAGAGTTATTCTTTGTCGTGGTTATATTCAAACTGTGGGAGGATAACAGTACAGAATAGGTAAGAGTAAAGGATGACTATGGAAGAATAGAAGGAAGCATGAGGCGAGAGGATGACGTGGTGTTTGCCCTTTTATCCTACCGCACAGAATTTTCGTCATGTTAAATTTTCTACCTATCCTTTCTACCAACTCCACACACATCCCACCTTAATCAACAATGGATGAATCCTTCCTGTGAAATTTAAACATCAAAGTTCACTCGTGTGGTGGGATGTGATGTGGATTTGAATCGAGTTGAAATAAATGCCTGTTTTCCCGTTGGAGAGAAAGCAGATGCTAAAAGAGATGTCCAAATAGTTGAGATTTACAGCCAGCTGGGATGAGAATTGCTCAGAGATGAAATCCTTTGAATGACATTATCAACATGAATTGTTTGATATGTGAAATGTCTTTCTCTAGCTCTTTCCCTTTTTCGGTTACCCCAACTCTACTTTACTCTAGACAGAGATAGACAGACAGGGGAAAATCAGATAGGAAGAGCAATATAACATTTAAAGTTATGGAATGAGAAGAGTACCATATTTTGGGAGGTATGAATTTTACTTTACCCTTAAAGTCCGTCCATCCATCCAGAGTTACACATATAATGGGTAGCATTCAAAGAATAGAAATATAGCATATCTACTGAAAAGACAACAATAAAATAATACTGACACTTATTTTACTTTACTTCCCTCAAGGATGGATGAAAGTTGTTTTTACGCTGATCTCTTGTCGTGCTTGTGTATGTTCTGTCCAAAACCTTTGTTGGTTTGGTAATAATACGAGCGACCAACCAACAAACCAACCGACCCCAACAACCACAACTAAGCTTGGGAAATGAAGAAATAAAAGAAAGCAAACCAACCTACCCTTACGAGAAAGTTTTGTTGTGTGAACTCTCGCCAGATGCTGTTGCTGCCGTCAAACAAATAACCAGAGCCAACGTGTTGTGCCTTTATTAAAACAGCTTCAATTCTATCCTGCTATGATTTGACCACGGTGGATTTTATTGTGAGACATGCTTCCATTTCCTGGTTGAGAGTCCGTCATAACTTCTAAAATCTGTTGACTAATAAAATTTTAACTACTGAAATCCTTTTGTTCAACACAATAATTTTGGATTCTTCCCAATAACCTGGAAAGCGAAAGGGAATTGGGTTGGCCATCAAACGCCAAACCACTCCGTCCAAATAACAGCAATGAGTACAAATTCCTTTGGCTCACTGGGTGCATGGAACGTTGTTTTTACACTGTAAATTTGTCTGTTTGTAAATATAAACATTGTAAATTACTTAATTTGGCGACTCGCAAGTCAGTTATGATGATAGTACAATTCTTTAGCATTTTTAAGTTTTCTATTAAATATTTGACCTTTCAAGTATGAACGAGTACACATTTACTTGATTGAGTGAGTAAGTTTCACAGTATTTTATCCTTCCGTTTGATTACAAAACAGTAGATCAAGGAGAAAGAACGAGATATAAATTTGGTCACGAATGATCGGAATTTAGAAATGCACAAAGCATTTGAGGTTCTGTTTTAGGGTGACTTGCCATAGTCTGCCAATCCGTTTTCTCGTCCAGATTTTTAACTGACTGAACTGAATGGACTTGAACACATTGTTGTCGCATTCTCTTCTTCCAACCAACCATCCGATAAATGAGGAGATACCGGCAAGGAAGTCGGAATGAAATTGCAAGCACGGAAATGCATTACTGTTGGACAGCACTATTCCTTGATATCTCTTCCTGTCACTCTGTCCCATAATTATCTCACAGAATGAGATGGAGCAGGAAGGGAAAGTTCCTGTACAATACTCGTGCAGTGGCTTGAAGGTTTAACCGGCTTGTTGTAGGACTATATATGTTTTCATCGCGCAACAAATAAATACAACGAAACAATATAGTCTAAAACTTGTCATCTATAACATATTGCCAATAGTCCGGTATAAATGATTCTCCATTCTTTATTAACAGTCAGACTGGAAAACTAATAAATATGATTCAAGATCAGTTTTGTGGGATACAGAGAAGATCATTTTTTGTTCTATAAATTGCATCTGCCAAATTCTATATGAAATTAGACTACAAAACATGGAGAATATATTCATGCTGAAAAACGGAGCAACAAAAGTCTCACATTAGTTGTTGTCATAAGTTTTAACTTCAAACTTCCTTACCTGACATTTCAATTTTAGATGTTGGCCAGCGTCTTTCCTCATGGCGGTTAAGTTTCACAGTAGATTAATTTGATTATGCACCGTGGGCATATAATTAAAAACCTTGCACAATCCATGTTTAGTTCATCCAGTATCTAATGAAAACGATGAGTTTCCTACGGTTTCTATCTGTGGGCCATGACATGAAGTATTTAAACTGTCGGCGTCTGTATCCAATCCAGATTTTGTATCACTGTAGTAAGTCTACATTTACAAAATTCCTAGAGACCAACACAGGTTGGTTGGGAATTGGGAAAAAAAAGACAATTTTCAAAGAAAATATACGCCGAGCACAGAAGATACGAGGTAATTGAATTGTATCCGTTTGTTTGCTCCCAATGTCTTCGTCTTGTCGGAATTCTTTGATTTGTCTTTTAGTAACACAAACCAATCTCAGTTGAACAAAAACAGCTCAATATTCCCAACTCGAGTTGAGTAAAGAGAAAAAAACAAGAAAAGAGATGAACCACGTCATGTCACAAAGATTACAAACATCCTTCCTTCAATTCTACGGTCACCATTCTCAACGTTGGGCGGGATCACAAACAATTTCTCTGCAAACAGAAACAATCGAGTTGAGTTTAGTTGAGTTGAGTTTGGATGTCGAGACAGGTATTCTTCCTCTAGTTTAATTGAGTGCGTGGGACAAGGAAATGATGCTTTCCCTTTGGTTCACTCGCTCACTTTCCAAAATGAATTCTGCCATATTTGTTCAAGAAAATGTTTTGTTTCCTTTTGTAAAAAAAAGTTTAAAAAGGCATCAATTTGAGTTTCGATGCAATTTCCTGGCTTGAAAAACAAAAACAGCGAAACTTGTCAAAATTGTGGTGTCAGGTCAAAAAGAAAGTCAAGTCAAAGCATGCAACATGGAGATCATTCATCTTGTCCACCCGTCATCCATCCACTTTGCTGTTTTGAGTGGTAGAGGATGAATGATTTCTGTTTTATTTTCTTTATTGAGAGTTGAACCATGTGTGTGGAAAGAGTGACAGTATTGTGTGTCAACTTGAGGTGCGGTTTTGACGGCGATTTTGTTTAAGCTGTCGTTTTTCAAATTGAAACAATCACGGAGAAATTTGTCTCGTAAATGGATTGTATTTGTTTGTAGTGTGCAAGATGCTTGAGTTGTTTGTTATTTTTGAAGAGTCGGTCTTTTCTTGAGAAAAAAGTGTTTATGTTTCACTTTTACTTTTACTTTTGCGTCACATTTTAACTTTGTGTCATATAATAGCACTCTCTGAAGTAAAGCAAAAAATGATCAAATACTAAAATACTGGAACCAAATTCCGTTTCAAAATCAACTAAATAACATAAGTAGCCAAACAAACCAAGTTAAGTTTCATAACACTTAAAACTTTCTCAATATGCGCACTCCTAACTTTGTGAAATTTATGTGACGAACAAATTAAATAACAATTACAGTTTCCCATCCACTGATCACTGTGATTTGCGTTATCTGCATACAATTTTTCAACTTGTTTGCCAATTCATTTTTTGAAGATGGGGGTGATGATTTCTCATACGAGAAAGTGCCGTTCTCAGCCTGAGTTTTGGTTCTGATGTTGGTTTTGAGTTTTTTTTCAAACGTTTTTATCCATTCTTTGAGTCACAGTTTTCAAACGCCTTTCACGTCATGTCACAGTTCAATTTAAAGCTTTACGCCACAAGCTGGCTCTTCTACATTGGAATATCGTAACTGTTTGTCACTTTCCACTCATTTCAAAAGAAGTCAAGCAGTAAAGCCCTGGTTGTGCAACGCAGCCATGAAAAGTAAGATGCGAAATGCTCTAAATCAAAAGCTGGCTTTCTTTCCTTCTGTTGTCAGCATCCAATCAAACCCTTTGATGAGACTAAGAGCAACAGTGTCAGGAACAACTTTCTCTGATTTGTATATCAAACGAAAAAATGCGTCAAGAAAACCTCCAGGGGGGGATATCACGTATGTAACAAATTTTTAAACAATTTTTTAAGCAGTATGCACTTTTTTGTTTTGTCAACCCCGAATAATCCCAATGTATGTATGACCAACAGTTCGAAGGTAATTTGAGAGCAGGAAGCTGAAGACACAGCAGTAGCAAGCACGTGTAAAAAGTGAATGTGGGACAAAGTCAGAAATGAATCGAAAGACGGGAGGCAAACTTTTTATGTTATGAAATTGGTTCAATCCAGTCTGTCTATGAAAAGGACATATGTGTTAAACGTTGTTCTTGGTCGTTTAGGTAGTTTAACTTTGATAGGGAGTTCCCGTATTAGAGACACCGATAAAATCAACCCGGTCGGTTGGTTGCTGGTTATTGGCCGACATTGTAATTTATCTTACCATCAACATCTCCATGCATGTGGTCATACTCATATCCTGTACAGGGCTATGAAAGTAAGATAGCCAGGTAAAAGATGATGGATTCATTTAATAGTCGATCGTTCCTCGGGTGTTATTTTCATACCTTGCAATCAGAACCACCGACCTGGAGACTAAACCCAAGGTGATTTAAGATACATGTACATCTAAATCGATACACGAGTATGATGCATGGTTTAATGTAGTAGCTATCCTGAAGAAATTGCACACCCCATCGATTATTTCTAAACTGACCTGACTCTTCGTGTTCATGCAGGCGGTGAGGGTGATTTTAAAAGAATCGTGCAAATAAATAGCAACCAAACATGTATTTAATTTCATATCTGGATAGAACTAAGGTGAAATTGTAGTAAAGAGATTTTTTGTATCTGCAGAGAAATACAAAGGCAAAAGCTTCCAATATAGAAATGAGTAGTTCTTGGATACCACTATATTATTGAATGCATTCCCAATGTAAGGTGATAGTGTTGACGTTCAACGCTGCATGTCACGACATAAAAATGATATGTTGGCCATTTTTTGCTATTTCGAGACAAGACAAGACAAAGCCACCTGACCAGCTTTCTAGCAGATAAAGAGAATCGGAAAATATTTACATAAACATCATTTATAGACCATTATATTACTGGATCAGGTGTTTTAGTTCACAGGAAACTGATCTAAATTGAAATCTATTTGGAAATTAGATTTAAAGAAAGCGAGCATCGAGATATTTTCTTGTTTACAGAACACTTAAAAACAATTTCATTATTTCTAAATGGAAAATTATTTGGTTTACGCCATCAAAACCTAATACTTTCCAAGTCACAACGACAACCATCCATAGCGACGATGACACGTAGGACAGGTTGATGAAGGGTTGTCCAGTGCCAACCACCATTAATACCACCACCTGCAGCTCCCGGCTTTATCTTTAATATACAAGTTGAGTCCAACT
>JAAXNX010000840.1:0-22590 GCA_036491905.1 Folsomia manolachei | reverse complement strand
AATGAAATATTATTAAATGAAAGTGGTGGTGGTGTTGGTTAAAGCTTTTTCCTTAAGTGACTTCAACAAATTGCCATTTTCCATTTCATTCCGAATTTAATCCAAATAATAAAATTAGACAGCACAGAAAGGGGATGATTGTGTTATTTTTAGCTTTGCAGCTTTTTAGTTATGATTATTTTTGGAAGTGAGAACATTCTTTGTGAACCTAATTTGGCAGATTTTATCTGTAAATTATGGATTTATGGAAATTCTAATAATAAAATAAATTCATGCTAATTAAGCCGCTGTCCTGATTTGTTTTGCGTCTTGTTTCTTATCAGTATTGGGGACGAGAAGGATCTGTAATTTGTTGATCTCATTGCACATTGATTGAATATTACTAAACTTTTGTACATTACGCAATGCATTTAAAAACTAATCAGACATTAAGGAAGTGACTGAATCAAAATATGTTATGTGCTCCTGTCCTATTGTGAATTACTCATCATTTCTTTGAGAGTTTATTTGACGAAAAAAAATTTAAATATGTGATTCTGTCTCAAAATGCCAACATTTATACCTGCTTATTAGGCAGGGACAGAGTCTTCCTTCTTTGAGTAGAGCCCTTCCTATTCAAATTCAGTTATTATCTCACCATTATTATCATGCATCACAACACAATCAACAATGTTCTCCCACTCCTTAATTAAATCAGGGCCTCAAGCCAAATGAAATCCCACAGACAGAAAGACTTGGCAGGATTTTTATGAATTGAATAACTTTGTCTGAATTGATTTTAATTTCATCTTCACATTGCACCCATTTATGTAAGAACTGATTCCGTTCCTCATGACTTGACTGCTGCTGCTGTAAAAAAAATTCAACCCCAGTTTTGTGAATTTAAGTCGCGTCCCAGTGTATAATTAACTTTGTGAAAATTTCGCAAGCAAATCAAATCATAAATTATGTGTAGCAAAGCAGTGGAGTAAGTTATAGTGAACTGTTAACCTCTGTTAAAAATCTGTCAGCACGTAATATTATATTTGGCCACGTAACAAGTATCACATAATCTGTAAGTGTAGCACAACAGCTTAACAGTCATCAAAATCCAAATTCAATGGGCAATTATTAAAATAATTAACAAAGCTTCCTTCCTTCCTATTTTGTTTTTTAACCACATGAAGACACACACCTGTCACGTTAAACCTTGGAAAAGTAAACTAAGGACTTTTTACATGTATCCTGAATATTACGCATAAATAAAAGTATTGCCTGTCTTATTGCTCATCCAATCCACACAACAACAATTAAACTCATCACTTTAGAACAATTTGACGATTTCGCTTTTCATTTCAATTCAGAAAAAGCAACAAAGAGCAAAACTATTAATTTAGCGGATATCCACATACACCCTATTTGTACCAAGAAGGCTGATTACTTGCTCAAGCCCCAGCCTTTTGTCACTTAAGTTAATGTTCCTCATATCACACAATCATGCAAAATCTTATCCTCTTCTAATTCTCAGCACGTATAAAAGATAAGCTCGGCAGGGGTACATAATGTGTATGCAAATATGTGGGCAGATTGGAAATCGCACCAAGCCGGTAATGCAAGTCGGGGACTTATCCTACTACCTTTTAAAATCTAAATGTTCACAACAAATTTTCTTTGATATGAGATACAAGTCATAATTCTTTCATTAAAATTAAGAAGATTTGAAAGACCTACAAAATCTTATGTCTAGATTTTCCTTGGTGGGCTTACTAAAAATTTCTTCTTGAAGCACTAATTTGTGTTTTGTTTAATGGTATGCATACCCAAGCCTGACAGCCAAGTTACTCCTCTTTGCTACAGATAAGGTGAGCTTGGGCGGCCTACCTGCTCGACATACTGACAGACATTGATTTTATCTCGCTTACCTGTGATAATTAACGATCAACAATCAGCATCCAACCATGCAACCAACCAAATAACAACAAACAATGCGAATAAAATTTGCATATGAAAGAATTTAATTAGTGCTTGCTTAAGTCGGAACAGAAAGTAACAAATCCGGTGGACTATGTGACAAAAAACTTGCCTAAAGCAGAATTGCTTGAAATATGTTTTGTTTTTTCGTGGCTTGGAGTGGCGTCACTCATTCTCATAGAAAATTGAGTTTATGCTGCTAAAGATTTGGCCAATATCAAAAAATATTTGGAAGTAAAGCAACCGAAAGATATTATTTTCATGCAGAAACATTGGTTTTATGGAAGATGCCAAGCAATTGAAATCCCCAAACTTAACATTTTCTATATATTATGGTTCTACATGCCCATTTATTTTTATGTTTGCACATGTCAAGAAACAGACAAGGAATTGAAGATGCATAATTGTCCTGCAGTTTTATACTATCTATACTTTATACTAGCTATGTATTTAGGAGTACATTCCCACGCTAGTAATTGGAGTAGTGACAAACTTTACGATTGGTAAATTGCTGCTGGCAGCCCGTTGAAATCTCATGCCAATGTCTACCTAGTCATATAATTCTGAACTTAGGAAGGCTGAGTTCCGGAAGAAGTAAAATTTGCATTTTAACGATTGGCTATGCTCCTACAGGTCTTCTCAATGATTGAGTAATTTCACCACTTATAATTCCCTTCAATCTCGATCTACTTCAGATTTCCGATGAATTACTTTCTTTACTAATTTCAGTAATTTTAGAAAAAGTGCCTAAGTACTACAGTTTCTTTTTTGTCTCTTCTAAATAAATGATGAAATCAATATCAATCAATACTCAATACCTGTTTTTAATCGGTCCTTTAAACCAACACTGGCGGAAGTGTAATGTTTTCCACAATTCAGGGTAGTTCTAGTTGGCAAGAATCGAATCACTTTTTAAATCTGTCACTTTTTATTTTACACTTAATTTTTTAGAAGAAAGTTTTTTTGTCACTTGTTAAAACATGAATTGGTCGCACTGAATTTTTCATGCAAAATTAAATTACGCAATATTTGGCTTTCGAGTCGAAGTTACGGGTTTGGGAATGGCTCACACAAAACTAAACTAAAACCAATTTTTAATGGGCCACTGCTAAATATATGAATCTCTTAAACATTCATGCAAATGGAAACAGCATATGACAGACGGCAAATAAGATTTAAATTTCTTCCCTACTTCTACAACCAAAGCATAATCCAATTCCACAGTACAAAGATAATTCTTTCTATCGTATTATCCTTTGCCAGGGCAGTTTTCAAAACCACAGATGAGAATAATCGATGGGAAAATTTACAAAAAGGAAGAAAATCTCTTTAAGAAATTTGCTAAAAACGGCAATTTTTTTATCTTTACAAATCCACAAGCCTTTAAAACCACAAGAACTGATCAAATCACTGTAGTCAATTATCTGTATCTCACAGTTCTTTCCGATGTCCACTCACTCCACTTGCAGATAAAATTCAATTTTAGCCTGATTTTTTTAAAGCTCTGGTCCCGTTTTGTAACGAGATGACTTCTTGCACGGGAATCGACGCCGTGTTTACGGGTCCAACTTCTTGCATGTAAAGCAAAACAAAATACACTCAAAATGTTAAGTATGAATTTATAATAGTTGTTCCTTCCACGGGCACTGAGCCTTGACTGAGTCACTAATAGCTAGCCACATGTAAGCTAAACTAAGAAATCAAGCAATAATTCTAGCAACCAACTAGCGCGTCGTTGTTAATGCTAGCTTCTTAGATTGATGACAATGAGACGAAGGAAGGAAGGGAAAGAGGATAAAGAATTGCTTTTCGTTTGATGGGACCATTTGATTTTAATGTTGACTATGTTAAGGATTTATATATACCAGTGAATCAGATCTTTTGAGGATTTAAAAACTCGTATCTTTCTAAAGCATCATTCCATCCGGGGGAATATTTATGTTGGATTGAATTTGTTCGCTTATCTTAGGATGAGGTTCACACACTTTGTTTACCAGCAAAAGTAAAATATAAAGATTGCATTAGTCTTAATAGTACAGTAACCTAAAGTCGCAAATTCGGGACACGGTTTTGCAACCGTATCATATCATCAGTGCAACTGAATACAATCAAACTTAATGCAATTCGATGAAACAAGTATGGTGCACATTTCACTAGAAAAACGATTAAGTCCGACCGTCACACAACACAACCTTTGATTTTAAAAGAGAGGAACGTGAGACATTTATTCATTCTTTTCATCGCATCACATTTCACACATGTACGACTTTTCATTTTTTGTCCCATGCAGATTCGATCCGAGAAGACATTTTTTTAATTCTCGACATGCACGGTGAATGAAATGAAGGTTATCATAGATGTGTACACTTGACGCTTGTTGGTTGATATGAGATGAGCGTTTATCAACCTTTAAAAAATAGAATTAAGGCTGGTCATTAGTTTCACTGCAAATGATATGAAATTGCTTTTATGTGGTGTTCATGTTTTGTTTTTACTTTTATGAGCTTGGTTGACATGATTTTTTAATGTTAATCCTTTCTTTGGCCTAATATTTGTGTGCATTTTTGCAGTAGATAGTTGTATTTTTAGGTTAACCAGATCCTTGTCGATGAAAGGTTGAGGCTTTACTTTTGCAGTAGTTGTTGTGATTAGCACATAGTCACAGCACGATTGAAAATTCCACCAAAGTTCAAAAATATCGATTAGGATTTTTGGTCCAGATTTTCCACTTACCGTACCTTATTTATTAGGTTTCGTGAATCATGTTAAAATTTGGAAATCAACCGATCAGATCGGTGATCTAAGACGTGAAACATTGGAAGGATTTAGGAAGCTGAACGATATTCGGCATCATTGCTCATCAACAATGCATGCAGTCAATCATCCAGAAGGATGAGATAACCGAATTAGTGGCAACCTGGGATTATAATTGGAGCATGAGATGAATGGGTTTCTCGCCCTTTTCGGAATTTAATTTATAGATAGTAGATAGCTAAAGGTGAAAGAAGATCATTTTTATTTCAATGTAACCCATTACAAAATTTCCAATTTTACGAGTTAAATATTTTATGAATAATGTTGCAAAACGCTTAAATCGAAAAGGAAATCGCAAAAACCAAAAATACTCATTTAATGCTAGCTGACCCAATTTGAAGCCTGACAATTCACTGGAATTTAAGTTCATTTTAAGAAACCATCCTTTGGTACCATGCTATTTCATCGACTAAATTTATTCCTATATTTGATCAAGATCGAATTAGGATATCGAAATGACCAAGTAAATAATGTTACTGGCGCTGAGAAACTGATTCATAACAGGCCGACAATCAGTAATTCAAGACATGGCAATAATTCGAAAGAACAAGTCAACATGTAAAAAGAATAAACTATATTCTTGTTTACTTTTCAATGGCCCGTTTCGTGCCATTTGCAAATAGGAAGGAAAAAGTGCAAAAATATTTTGCTGTTTGAGAGTGTCAATTTTAATTTAATGTTTTTTGCATGCAATTCTACATCGTCGATAGCTCACCCTACAACCTCGCTCTCGAAAGAATATAAGTCAATCAAATAACACGGTAAAACATGAACAAATTCATTTTTGTTGCAGCGTGAGATACCAATTTATTCCTGTAGTTTTTTACTAAAATGCATTTCATGTACTTAGCACTTTTCTAGATTGCACCCACCACTTCGTATTTTTCATTCACCGTTGGGAAACCACCCAAAGACTGCATTTTATCAAATTGTCTGTCTGTCAAGTATAAATGACACAAATTACACGAGAAAGTTTCGCCGTGGACTGAAGGATTGGGCAATGGTGCAACGGATTAGGCATGGTTTGTGGTATGCATATCTATGTTTTATTTGTTGTAAGGTAAATGGATATGGTACTTTGTCGTTTCTCTGTGAGGATTGAAATGTGACAGAATATGCTATACATTCTGGGTTGATCAAGTTTAGCTTCTGCAAATTATCATGGTCAATTGACCATCGTCAATCAAGTTTACTCGTGAATAATGAAGGCTGACGGGTGCCCTTCCTTAGTCCAGAATAAAAAAACTGTAACATAGAAGTCGTCGCCTGCAAGGGACTAAACAGTTTGCAGTTAAATAATTGTGTAATATTACAAATGTTTAATAAAAGACAGATGGAATTATATTTTTATTTAAACAAATATATAACAATTCAGCGACAAAATTGTAATAACAACAATAATTCATTTCTGAAAGGAAGATGACTTTATATTTTTGCAATCTTTGTAATATTTCTACATTCAAGTTGTTTTTCACATTATTTGGTGGGTGGTATTCATCATTTAATTGTTGTATTTACTTTAAATTCATGCAAAGATTTACGAAGTCCCAACAAAATAGGAGCAACAGCCGCCAGACGTCAGAAATGTTAAACCTTTTCTTCGAATACATAAATGCCCGAAGAGAAACACAATGACCAATGAAATTATGAAATATTTTGAAATGGGCCAGACGAATGTAAAGTTATCAACAATTGCAATTGCATGCGAGCCTGAGTATTATATACATAGATCGCTAAAAATGCGGTCAGAAATGCGTTACTGAGAATCAAGCTGCAATACATTTTTTTGGGAAATGTGCATTGTTTCAATCCATTCGTCAAAAAGACTTATAAACGATTATAAATTTCTAATTGCAGACTTTTTTGTTATTGAAATTATTGACCAGTGATGATAAACTATTGACGTAATAATACATATGTTTTTGTAATATATTAATATAGGGTGAACATTATTGTGAAATAAAGTTATGAAGGAACAGTGCCTGTTTCGGATTGTACCACTAAAATTTTCGTGAGGTACATATTAGTTTGCAACGGTTTTCTGCAGGAATGGACTTTATAACAATTCCAACTTATTACGTTCTTGTATTAATGAAGCTATTAACAAACTGTCAGATGAAATAAGTGTATTGACCATTTGCTATTTTTTTACTATTGAAACTGTTAGAATTTTATTACGCGACAGGTGTTACCACTGGTGCAACTCACTGCCTTTGCTTTTCTTAAATTTGCTTTGCTATTGAATTTGAACTACTGCCCGACAGGCGTCCCATTTAATTTTAACACTGATTGTGATTGTTGGGCTGGGCAAGCATGCGGAAAATTTGTTTCGTTTCAAAAATATCGTGACAAAAGGAGATTACAAGAAATATTTCACGATTGATGTTTTTACGATTGAAGTTTATTGTTGTTGCGTCCACAAGTTCAAGAGCTGTAACGCTAAGGCAAAAGGTAAGCTTATGAAATCTGGATTTTTGGCATTTCATCATACATTTACCGCAGGGAATTCTGTTTCAATCACAAGTGATTGATCCCAGTATTATTTGGTTCCGCAATTTCTTATGAAACCATGTTTTTATTTCCACATCTAACTAAATATCCTTGAGTATCTACTTATTTAATGCGTGGCATACATACAAATACAAAGTATGCGTCAAATAAATATGGTCATGTGTAAAAGGCTCTAACGCATGATGTCAATGGTCAAATAATTATCGGACTTGAATACATTTTGTCATTCAAGCGAAATGTCACGTGACATATTTATTACTTTTGATCGAAGTGACCAATTAATCCATCAACCAATTCTTCAAAGTAATATGGCAGCATCTGCTTACGATTGTATTTAATGATTAATAAATTATTCACGGTCAGGATGATATTTCAAATTTTCATCGCCATCCTCGTAGCAGCCTTGTGCACATGGATTTATAAATATAATTTTAAATCAAAATGTCGGCCAGATAAAAATGATATGCAATAAAACAGTGTAACAATTAAACAATAAAAGATTACAGGGCCACTCGGACTACCTCTGCTTGGGAAGTCCTTTAACTTGGCGTTGACAAGTAAACCACATGAGACGTTCCGTTTCTTGTCCCAGAAACATGGTCCAATTTCGTTCATCCAAACTGCAAGGTATCTTAAAACAAATTTTACTCCGAGACTGGAAAGCCTTTATTGCTGGGATTTATCTGTACTTTGACGCCGGATACCTTCTGATTAAATTATAAAACCACAAATACTTAATATGCTGCAGTACAACATCATATGACAATTCATTCATTTGCTTAAAAATTTTATTCATAATGAAAATTAACTTGCGCTTCTTGCATGTCAAACTGGAATAAAATTCCATGACTTTATTGAAATGTTCTTGATGCGGATTGGAGAATCGCATTTATAAGCGGGTTTTTGACAACAACAAAATCAGAGAATCCTTGGCACAATAATAAGATTCATTTTACACATAGAAAACAGAATCAATTATGAAAAGTGTGCGATCTATTTGGTGTAGATTTCAACATTGTAGAAATATTTCGGTTCAGCCAGTTCTTGGATGTAGTGCACAATCATTCCAGAAAAGTAGTAACACAGTATCGTTGTTTATAAAGCCCATTCAAACTATTGCAAAAAACAGTAAGTTTTTAAACATCACATACCAACCTATTCTAAGGACAATGGCTTCGGACAAACCGGCAAACATGATAGTGGAACATGATCCATCGGCGAAAAAATTTTTCATTCAGCTTGGCAATGGTTAGACAAGATTCTTGCCACAAGTATGTAGTTTATATTGTGGAAACTATTAAACCAATTTTGCACATTTTAAATTTGCAGAAGAAGCCAAATTGGAGTACACTAAAAGAAAGGACACATTAAACATGTGGCACACAGAAGTTCCTCCACAGCTTCAAGGGAAAGGGATTGCCAAAGTGTTGGCTCAGGTGAAAGCATGACTTAATCTTTCTCGATGCTACATTTTGCCATTAGAGTGACAAAATTGCAATTATGTTGTTAGGGAGCTTTTGACCATGCTGTCAAGAACAATATGAAAATGATACTCACTTGCCCCTATCTTCAAAAATTCTATGCAGACAATCCAAAGGATGAATACACGAAACTTGTCGTAAAGGAATAACGACTGATTACTTTGTAAGATAATGTTGTTGGGCAAAGAAAATAAACGAACTCTACATTATTAAAAGTTCACGTATTTTACAAGTCGGAAAGTATAGATTTATTGCAACCAATTTCCAAATAAACCATGAAAGTCTACATGTTTAAATTTTCAAAGGGAGAAATATTTCTGCCATCATGCATCTCGCTGATCCACCTCCATTTGTCTCAACCATTCTCAAATCCGATTGAATTATTTTGTCGAACTTTTCAATTTGGGCGATTTGACCAGCTTCCAGGGATTCAAATGCTTTTGTACTCATGACACAAAACTTGTTAGACCCCGTGCCAAGTTGTTGACCCTGTTCCCATCCACTTATTTGTAGCATATTTCCTCCAAAATTATTCATTTGATTGTGTGTCAACTTTATGACAACTTTTCCACAAACTTCCAGTTCCTTCTGAAGAACCTCGCGCTCCGAAAGGTCCTTAAGGGATTCGAAGCAAACGACTGCATATCTATCTGCAATACACATCATAACATTCGTGTGATAAATTGGTTTCCCAGTCTCATCTTCTGCATGAAAAGAGATTGGTCGGAATCCAAGAAATTGACAAAATTTTTCAAACAGTTCCTCATCCGTTCTCTCTGAAATGGTTGCGTATGCAATTTTATGCTCTCGGTCTAACACCATGCTTCCCGTTCCTTCGAGGTATTTCCCAAAATTTTCATATCTCGACAAGTCCAGCACGGTTCGGATTTCGAAAATTTTCTCAATGTATTGCATGACGCTGGATTTTCTTTCTAGTCTCCGGGTGGGAGCATACATTGGATATAGACAAACGATGCCATCTTCATGAAATGAAATCCAATTGTTTGGGAAAATGCTATCGGGAGTGTGTGGAGTTGCTGTGTCTTGCACGATATGAACTATTATTCCGACGTTTTTCAATTTCTTTGTAAAATTTTCAAATTCTTCCAACGCTTTGTTTTGTATTTGGTGAGGAGTATGAGAATTATCCAGATGTTGAAAAGCGTTGTCTCCTGCAGTCTCAGGATTGTAGCCAAACTGTACAGGACGTATCATTAAAATATGATTGGTGCACTGGGCCATTATTGAACAGTGAGAGTACTGAAAATTCATTTAGATAAGTCAAGGTAGAAAAAATTGTTTATTTTTGTGTTAAGTATTACTCTCCTCACATAAAATAAAATTTTACAGTCCGAATATGGCCGTAAAATTATAGCCACTCTGGTTTCATTTTATTTAAAGAAAGTAGATTTATTGTCAATTACCTCTTTACGATATTGAAAACAGCGAGGGAATTGTTGAAATTTCTATCTGCAAACTGAGCTTGTTTTAATTCTACTTACGCAGATTACCAAATTTTGAACGATGCATGTCACTTTTCATGGATTTCGGTTTGGTAAGCAGGCTTTTATGCAAATCTAGCCAAACTCCGCATCTGGCCAAAATCTTATTTGTCAAATTGAGTCGACATGGATTTGTTACGTAACTAAATAGTAAAGATTAAGTCGTGTGCTTTATTAGCAATTGATAATTGTGTTGCAATCATTGATATCTACATTTAATCCTTACTCATAACTGTGTCAAAAATTTCACATTATCAAGGTCATTGAAAGCACTTCGGAGTTCCTGTCGCATAATATTATACTACAAAGTTTGTAAAACTTAATAAAAAAATAATACAAACTGCCATTAATGTAAACATATTTGGCGGAGATTGATTGGCAGGTGTTTTACATGCATCTGAATTACATACGGCTGCTGTTGGGTGGATTTGCACAATTCGCCGAAAGCCCGAATTTCTTCTTGATCCTGTGCTGTTACATGCACAACACCTTACATCAAGAGACCAGTTTTCGGGTACTTTGTGTACTAGTATGTAGCAGACTATAACATTCGGAATCAAGAGTCGTTGTGTGATACCAAGTCAGCTTTACCTCATAAATTTATATGCAAAGCATATAGTCCATATGGTAGTGGTTCAGTTTTATGACCAGGTATTTTCATCCTAGTTCTAGTTCTCATCCTAATTCTAGAATACTATTGACTGATCTTCAATCTGTTCAGCTTCTACTTCAAACAAACTATTCGCCAAAATTCCCATTCCTAAGATAAAATTGCTACTCATATGTACTTATCTGTCCAGACGTATAAAACTTCCTCATTTCATAGTCCAATCTGAATCAGTCAGGATAGCTTTGACATCATTGCATTGTTTAAATAATTGTCAAAATATCTGAATTTGTTGTCACACAACAATGGCGAACCTAATTGTAGAAGGTGAGTGGAAGGAATATACTTTCCACATGGTGAAAGAAGAAGACTATCCAAAAATATTGGAACATCTTCGAAATAACTTTTACCGTGATGAGCCCATCAATCGGTATTTGGGACAAGGGGAGCTAAAAACCAAAGACATGGATGCAGTGTCAGTATTATTCATGGAAGAAGGGATTAGCTTTTACGCACTTCATAAAGCATCTGGCAAGGTGAGACGTGATTAATTTGCTTTTTCTTGGAGGAATTATTACTCAATTGGTTCATACAAATTGGAATTCGTATTTATCAACAGGTGGCTGGTGTGCGAATTATGGGAATAGCCAATAAAAACGAGGATAATACAGAGGCCATAATTGCAAGCTTTCAGTCAGAAGAAAGCAGGAATCTAATGCCGACATTCCTCGAATTGCGAACTGAGGCAAATATTTTCGAAAGATATAGAGTGGACGTTTACGGAGATTTCCTATTTGTGTCGGTAGACAAGGAGTTTCGAGGACAGGGACTGGCAACAGAGATGTACGAGAGGGCCTTAAAATTACTCAAATTCAAAGGAATAACCGTTGTGGAGAGCCTGTTTACGAACCCCTTCAGTCAAAGGATTGCCAACCGGTTGGGATTTGAAGAGGTGTCAAAAAGATATTTAAAGGAATTTAAGGCTTTGGATGGGAGCCAATTGTTTCCTCAAGCGGAAGAGGACGAAATTAGCATTATGATGATAAAAAAACTTTGACTGAATTGCCTGAATTATTGAATTTGTGACTATGCTTAATTTACAAATACTCCCTAGTTTATATCTTCAGTTGTTAAATTAATTGGATCAACCTGTTCGATACGTATGTAGGTATTTAGATAAACTACTATGGCATGCTGGCTACGTATTTGCAGCTTAAATTAAATGAATGCTTATCGTAGATAATAGAAATGGCAAGTTATCTCTTATCTATTTGCGCATTGATAATATATCACAGTTCATTTATTAGTGCTACTATGGAGTTACTAATGCTTTGAGTTATGCTAATTTTGTTTTTCCACGATTATCATGTGTTCGAATTGGAAAGGATTATTATCAAGGTACGTGTAGTCAAGGCGCTTCGCTTTCTCGTAAGAGGTAGGGAAACACGGAGTTTTTTGAGCACTTTTAATTATTTTTGAAAGAAAGCGAAGCGCTCTAACTTCATATACCTTGGATTATTATTACAAAATTGGAAAATAAAATTTTCGTAATTTGCAAATATGATTCCATTTTATCCAGCTAAATCTCTTTACCCTTCGTGGCTGTGCGACAGATTTCCAAAGTTTTTTAATTATTTATACGCTCAGAATTACGCCAGCTACATACGCAAGTTAAGGAGATATCTACGCAATCCGAAGAATAGAAGAATAATTTTTGCGCTCATATTAATAATGAGTGTAATATTTTACATTTTGTTTGTCAAAATCCCATACGAAAAGAGCATTAAAGCTGTTGCAGTAGAGTCACAAATATCATCCGTCTTGGGGACAAGAATTACAGCAGTCCGCCTCCTTCCGGACAAGAATACGACAAGAATTCAACCCAGTCTTGAATGCCAAGTAATACATTTTAATAATTCTGAAAAAAAAACATTTTGATGCGAATTTCCATTTTAATTCCCTAATCAAACTATTTTTTAAAGGATGACTTATTCGCCATAATTTTAATTAAATCAACCCCGGATAATTACTGGAAAAGGCAAATCAGTCGAAATACTTGGCTTAAATTCCTTCCACAACTAAAAGAGAAATCCAAAGCATTTTTCTTTATGGGTGTCCCGGAAGGAACCGACATTACAATGGTTAGTTGACTAAACATTCTCAGAATCGAAATCTTGTCCACTCACAAATTAAGTTACTATTTTTTTCAGAATCTCACCTTCGAGTCAGAAAACTTTAACGACATTATAATCGAGGATATGGATGAACACCACTACTTACAGACTTTAAAAACTTTGCGATTGTTGAAATGGTTCAATTCCTCCAACTCTTGTTTGAACGCTCGTTACCTGATAAGAACGGACGACGACAGTTTTTTACATCTCCCAAACATCCTCTCCCACATCAACTCTGTTCCAAACGCTTGGGTAAATTACATCGGTGGAGAAATGCATTTGTCGGACAGTGTCAACTCGGACCCTGATTTGAAACGTTTTGCTCCACGAGATTGGTGGCCTGAATCCGTTTATCCCCCATATGTGACTGGACCGTTGCTAGTCATTGCCGCAGAGGCCGTGCCCCTTCTGTTATCTGCAAGTCTTACCGTTCCCTTTCATCACTTGGAGGATATCTTCTTGATTGGGATGGTGGGTTATGAACAATGTGGGATACTACCAAATGCCATGCCTGGAATTGAATATAACAGTCCTCATTGGATCGTGCGACTTAAGATGGCTCTCAGCATTAGGGACTTGACAAAAACTAATTTAGCATTTTATTGTGCTGGCCAAATTGACTTTATTGAGGAATTGTATAACCGGGCAGTAAGCTAAGTTGGTGCAATTCTGCTTTGTAAATAAATTAATCGGCGTCCATTAATGATTTGATGTGATGCAACTGCATGCTTCTTTACATGCCATGAATTTCAGTTTCTTGGATGCAAGTTACATTGCTGTCCGATATAATCAAACATAGTCTTCTCACGCGTCGAGACTAAATATATGGACAATAAATGTCAACTAGGATGTCATAAATGAACAATATTTTCATTTTCAGCATAAGGTTGACCTCCCAATACACAGGATGAAAGGGAACTGGCGCTCAGAATTCTCGAAATTGTACAATCTTCATCTTGTGATACCCTTTCCTTTGCTAATAAAACATACATCCTCAATCTAAAATCTCATTCACTCACCCACTACACTGCAAAGCATTGCATTGCATTACGTAACAAGACTTGGATAGAGTGTCATAATGTATCCATCGAATTCGGATCCAGCAGTAGCCACCCTCTCCCTCTTATAACACATTCTACTCACAATTCCTATTCTTCTTATTAGGCTGCTGCTGCTGATCCCAAGCATTTTGCTTTAACAGGCTTACATTTCCATAATACACCATTTACCACATACAAATATTAGTACGATAAAGTGTGTAAACTACTATACAAGTTGGATGAAGATTCCTTACTCATGATCACGACAGCTATATACACATAAACTAAACTATAGTAAAGCATAATATCATCAATTTCTATTTTGTCTTTAAATGTGACTGCAGTACCGTGCACTAACTGATTAATTAACAGTTATAACAATGCATCACTGTATGCTTAACAAAACAATTTTGAAATAATTTGTAATGCCATAGCCTATTCTGTACGAAGCTCGTTTCACTTTTGATTTGTAAAGAATTTCTTAAGTATCAAATTTATATTCGGTGAAAATACGATACGTGAATGATATGAAATTCTGGCTATAATTAATCAGGCGTGATACAATTGATCGGTGTATTGGATTCAACAAACTTTAATTTATTTAGCTACACTTAAATTATGTTCGGCTGTTTGCCATTGCTCTATTGGCTGGATAAAGAAACCACAAAAGTCTCACAGAATAGCGATATAACATCACAGCAAAATTAAAAGTTTTGGACCGTCACAATCGTGTAATTGAAAATAACTGTAAATCATTTTGATTTTTGTTTAAGAAAAAAGAACACCTGAAAATGTGAATAAAACATTTTGGGAATTCTCGTCAAAATTTTTGCTCAAAGGGTTACAAGCCCAGAGTCCAGTGGTGCTAAATAAATTAGACTGAGATCAAAGAAAATTTTGAAGGAACCAATGAAATCAGGAAAGTACAAATTCAGAAACACTGAAGCTGAAAAGTGAAAGCTCATCACTGACCATTGGTCAACGAGGAATCCAAATCCTCAAAAAAATTAGTATTTGAGAACCTAAGAAAATATAAAATGGAGGCTCAAATTCAAAATCAAATATCACCCTCGAGGAGGTAGCTTTTAATTTATGATTCCATAAATGTTGAATCGTTTTTTTATGACTTGAAATATTGCAGTGAACTAACCCGACTCTCCGAAGAAAGTCTGACCAGACAACCGGAGGAAGTATTTGATATAATCTGTAAATTGGGCGAAGGTAACCAAAAAATTTACATTCTCTTTGGTATTTGTTGCATATCACATTCTAATTTTGTTTATTCCACTGAGCAGGATCTTATGGCTCCGTATTTAAGGTAAGAATGGCCTTAGACGATTTATGAATACGACTCAATAGAAAAATCATACTTTTTTGGTTTCGTGTAGGCCCTGCACAAAGAATCTGGTCAAGTTCTTGCAATTAAGCAGGTCCCAGTTGACACTGTAAGTATTACCAACTTGACGTCAATCTGCATAATTAACAGAAAGTCGCGAATTAAGAAGTATGCCGCAAACACTTCTAACAAATTTTTAATGTAATAATAATTTGACAGGATCTCCAGGAAATCATTAAAGAAATCTCTATCATGCAGCAATGCGATAGTCCATTTGTGGTCAAATATTATGGATCCTACTTCAAAAATACGGATTTATGGGTGAGAAATTCTCACTGAGAATCAGTCACTGTATCCACAAATAAATTAATTTTGCCATGTCAAAATATTACCACAGATTGTGATGGAGTATTGTGGTGCTGGTTCCGTGTCAGGTTAATAATGCGTAATGTCTAATCATGTACCAAGCCAAGTGGGCTTCCGTCGCTAACCGTCGTTTTACAAATTTTGGCTTTCAGACATAATGAGGCTGAGAAAGAAAACGTTAACGGAAGACGAAATTTCAACTGTTCTTACTGACACACTACGGGGTTTGGAATATCTTCACGCGAGAAAGAAAATTCATCGTGACATCAAAGCTGGAAATATTCTACTTAATAGTGAAGGACATGCCAAACTTGCTGATTTTGGTAAAATTTTTAATTCCTCTGCAATTCAAATAGTCATTAAGACAGTAAAGATGTGTTTAAGATTTACACGTATGAGAAGCGGATATCTAACCAAAATGCAAACTATTGATAAAATATGTATTTTTAATTGGAGTCAATTTCTATGAAAATGTTGTCACAAGGTTATAGAACTAGAAACTAAAAATTCACAGTTGTCTGCAGACAACAACTACTATTGGGATTTTCTTCATCAGTTGGTGGTAACGTAAAGAAAGGTTAATTTGTTTTAAAAACTACTTCTTTAACAGGCGTGGCTGGCCAATTAACAGACACAATGGCAAAACGAAATACAGTGATTGGAACGCCATTTTGGATGGCACCAGAGGTCATACAAGAAATCGGTTACGATTGCGTAGCAGACATTTGGTCACTAGGAATTACAGCGTTAGAAATGGCTGAAGGCCGACCACCTTATGGTATTATATTTTCAAATTACAATTTTTCTTGTGTTTCAAATATATCATAAAAGTATTGTGTTACAGGTGATATTCATCCAATGCGAGTAATTTTTATGATCCCGTCCAAGCCTCCCCCTTCGTTTCGCAATCCGGATCAGTGGAGTCAAGAATTTATTGATTTCGTTCAAAAATGTTTAGTTAAGGTGAATAGTGCAACAAAGTTGAGTAACATTCAACAATTTTATCTTTGTTTTATATATTTTTCCAAACTAAGAATCCTGAAAATCGTGCAAGAAGTACCGAACTTTTAGATCATGACTTTATTAAACGAGCCCCTCATCCATCAACCCTGGTGGCCATGATCAATGAAGCCAAAGAAGTTCGAGAAAATCTTCAAAATGGAATTTATCCTACAAAAATACCAGCCCCACTTTTGGACAAAAACGGTTTTGAGGTGAATAATAAGCCAATGCATATTATTAGTAGTGACTGACTTTTCCTTACTTTCACCACCATTTTATTAGGCTGTATTTTGCATTTATGACACTTACCGCACATTAGTTCACTTAACAAAGCAATTTTGGGTTTTCTACATAATACTTAATTAGCTGCCTGATAGTATTTGACTGATTTGTTTATATCTCGCGTAAACCTTAAATAACATTTGTGCACATTCTGACCGTATTTTTCAATTTTAATTTTTCTCTATACCTTCTCTTTTTTCCACTTGTCAGCAAAAACCAGAACAATCTGTGCCTGAGACGGAAACAAAGCCAATTTTTGGCTTTCTTGAAAACCTCGTGAATAAAGTACAACACTATTTTTGGGTAGATTTGAATTGATTCACTCCTCAATATGGCAATATTACGTAGTGGGACAAAACCAGGGCGTGTTTTATGGAAAATCCGTTTCATCATTAAACATCAAATATTTCATTTCTTTCTTACTTTCTACTTTACTTATTATGCTTCCCTCTAAGTTTGATTGTGAAATGATTAACTTTTGTGACTCTGACTGAATTTTTCTTCATAAAATCCGCGCTTGGTCTTGTTCTGATTTGCTTTGCTTAACTAAATGTTTGTATCAAGACATTTCAACATAATTTGAAATATATTCAGGACTCTAACGATAGAACGATGAAACCAGTGGATGACAGAACACTAGTCCCAGGAATGATGGATGATGACAATGATAATGATGGCACGATGATTAGTCACTCGCATGACTCCATGATTCGCGAAGCAATGAATATGAATTCTAGAACTTTGGAATCTGACATTGGAACAATGGTCATTAATTCCGACGGGGAGGATGAGGATGACTCCACGATGAAACGTGAGAATTCACTCTTTCGTACCGCAAATATAATTGTTTATGCTAAACTCAAGAGTATTCTTGCCATTTCAGGTCACGACACTGCAGAAATTGACCCCACAAAGAAATCCTACCGCCCTTTGTTCCTTGATCATTTTGACAGGAAGGATGCCGCTGCTGCAGCCGGGAAACGAAGCAATGCCAACAATGACGGTAAATCCAATCCAGGTCACGATACTGCAGAAATTGACCCCACAAAGAAATCCTACCGCCCTTTGTTCCTTGATCATTTTGACAGGAAGGATGCCGCTGCTGCAGCCGGGAAACGAAGCAATGCCAACAATGACGGTAAAGATAACAAAGAATTGAACCAACAAGAGTCGAGTAGTAGTGGTGGAGGTGCCGCAGGTTCAGAAAACTCGAATGCACCGGATCCCGAACAATATTCAAACTTGTATCCACCATTGGTCTCACATTATTCGAGTAGGTTTTTATTTCTTTTTTACATTTCTGTCCCATCTTGAGTGACGCTTGGTTGCGGGATCTAGATCTAATCAATACTTTCGGTGTGGTTTGTTTTGCTAAATATGACTAACAATTTGCCCGTGACTTGTATTGGTTTGTGCGTTTTGGTAATCTATTAATTTTTATTTTATAAAATGGCAACTAACTACAAAATGATGCTTAATATTTTGGATTTGATATGCTTATGGAGTTTCCTATGCTTAAATGGGAATCCGATTTTGATGACAAGATTATATTTATTGTATTTGGAAATGATTGGTGTTTACTGCCACTTTCGGAGACATGAGAAACAACAAAAATTCAATGAATGGCATTGACAGCAGTTTTCACTTCCAATTAGTTAAGTGCATGACCTGTTTAAATTACAGTCTGCTAGGAACTGAGAGCACGGGAATCTTCCAGCTTAATCTTTTGCTATCGTTTTTTAATTGGATCCATTTTAAAAATGGTTGACTAGCAGAGTAATTTAACTAATTTCCTTTCTTTGTTTTTTATCTTGACCTACCTGCCCCGTTCCTGATTTCGCAGTTTGGAAATATCCCCTCCTCATCACATTTTGGATAATTTCCATAAATTACCGGGTCTTGTACATCTGCACCAAGGGTGCAGTTTGTTTTGTGTCGAGATTTATAGATTTTGCAAAAATCCATCGTCTCCTTCTTAACAATTCTGCATCGAAAAATTTACAACAAAAACAGACCGTGTTTTTTAAATCATCAAGACTGGATCCATGTCAAAATATAAGCTGCTGTCCATGCCATTGTCGTAATTTGTTTTATTTTTATATAATCGTTGCATTAACTTCTGTCATTATTTCTATAATGCATTTACTTTATGAATTCTGTGTCCAAACAAACCACAAGTTACATTTAGTTCTAGATACTTTATTGGGTTTCATGGGCATTAGCGGATTTATTTTTCTGGCTTAATTTTCCTTAATATTCATTCAATTGACCAGAACTAACTTGTACATCCCTATTACTCAACTTGATTTTCATTAAGCTTAATTTTTATCCGTTTTTGATTAATTGTAATGACTAATATAGATGTACGGAACTCCACTCTGCCCCCTCAACATTTACCTCCGGCTTTTAATCAACCGGCTTTTAATCACGTAGTTTACAATGACACCAAACAAATGACGGCGGAGGAACAGAGAGAGTTTGCAGAACGGCTTCAAAGACAATTAAGTCAAATCAGTGGAATGACTGGGGCTTCAGGGGCTCTGCTAGGTTATCGAGGATCAATTCCCATTTTATATGGAAATGGACAAGGGCCGATACCTGAAGCTAATCCTCAAGTAGAGCTACGACGCCCTGAAGTCAATCTCGAAGCTGCGTTCAATTCAAAGTTTTCAAAAACATTTATTGACAACATGGACTTTGAATTTGTAAGTATTTTGCCATCATTTAGAGTTGAACCTAGGGTGCTAATACTGAGAGTGTATCAATCAATCATTTTAGCTCAAGTTCCTCAGTCTGGAAGATCTGGAGCGGAAAATGGAGACAATTGACAGTGAAATGGAACAAGAAATTGACGAATTGAGACAACGATACCATGCAAAACGGCAGCCTATTCTTGATGCCATTGAGACAAAAAGGAAACGACAGCCTAATTTTTAGACTAATTTTGAATTAAATTATCTCATTCGTCAGCAATGGCGTCAAAAATGTCAATATAGAATAATTATATAATTACCAAATCTCCGATCTAGACAAACATTGCTCTTTTAGTTATCAATTCACAGCAATTTTTTTAATACAGTCAATTACGGATAGACATGTGGATTTCCTAGCGCAGTTTCGAAAACATTTAGTTCTCTCTCGACATGCAGACAAACTAATACCCGTAAGTTTTAAATACTTAATTATTTAGGACTAGCGGAGTTGTAATAGACTCCAGATCAGATAACTAATTCAGTTGTACAATAAGTTAATTAAAGTGACGAATGGGAGAAGAGCACGGTATTTCTTCACTTTGGTCCCTTTTCTTCTACAAATTAGATGAGACACTTACGGACGACCTCGATATGTACGAAGACTAAAACAATTATATCTGCCTTAGATAAAGTAGTAATTTCCAAATATTTGCGAGTCATACCTTGATGTCACTGCTATTGAGGGTAACGTAATGTAAAAGTTTATGTATTGGAAAGAAAAAGTATTTCATCATGAGGTAAAAAAAGGACTGAAAATGTGAATGATGTGTTACCTAAATTTTTGTGCCGTCTAATCCATCATTATTGTTTAAGAAAATTTTGTAATTGTAATTAATGGAGATTATCTCAAAATCTTAAAATTAGTCATAGTAAATCCTAAGGAAATTCAAAGTACCTAACATGTAACCCTGAGACTAGTATTTGAATTTCAGTTTATAGTACGAGTCCATTTTTTATATTATGCCACGCAAAACATGAATATAGTTTCGTAAATACAAAATCTTCCCAAAGTAATAATACGTAAATGTCCATATCCTGTAAAGTGTATGAGAAACATTAGTTTCCTACGATGTGAACAAGAAAAAGGTATGAAAACAAGTTTGTAAACTTTGTAAAGTAGTGTTTTAAGGCGACAAAGGGCAAAGAAAGATGCCGTTAAAGTAGAGTAACTGAGCTTATCTCATAAAAAGTAATTACAATTAGCGACATGCAGTATCTGAGTTGTGTATGTTACATGCCATGAATGTCTAGACTTGAATCAGTTAAGTGATGGGTTTCTTCGTTTTAAATAGTTGTCGTAAATTTTTTAGCAACAGACTTTAATTTTAATTTTCCGAGATTCCGTTTTAACTTTCTTGATCCAATGGTACTAAGTTTATTTAGTGACGAAAACGACAGCGGAATGATTTCATGTTTAAATACTTACTTAAATTCCCATTTAGTATAGTTCAATAATTATTTTAAATTCAACACTTGATTTTTATATGTGCCTCTGAACTTAATGTTGTTGTGCTGTTCACGTCGAATACTTATTAGCTGGTCAATTATTAATAAAAATAATTGCACCAACAGACGAATAGTGTGTACTGAATTTTAGTAACATACATAAATGAGTATTTAGTCGCATTTCGTCATTTATAATCGGCTAGTTAATTATGACAAAATTAGTTTGAAATGACTTACAATACAAATAGAGTAAACGAATGCATCCTTCAAAATCTCTATTTAAATTACATTCGTATTACGAATTTCGTAAAAACTTGATTTTTTAAATTAATCAATTTATAAGTTCCTCATTTAATCTTCGCCTTCCTAATATTCCTTTGAACATGACACGAAATTTGACATACAGCTAAAATATAGTCAATAAATAGCATTTTAAGTTATTGAGTGGCATTCTAATTACTGAGGAAGTATTTGAAAAATTATATGCATGCAAATGTAAATACAAAATGGCTCATTATCATCACTTTACCACCACACGTTTAAAAAAATCCATTTTAGTCACAAGAAATTCGTAACCGGTACAAAAAATAATTGAATATTTTTTGAATTTTCATGCAGGCAAGCCATCTTTAAACTAATTTTGTAAAACATGGCCTTATTTTATTACTCGATAAAATGCATAGTTGTGGAATATAAATTGACAATTATTTCAGCTAACTAAACTAGTAAACCAATCCTCTTTTCCTCCTCTTTTCACTGATAACATAAATTTTGCATAAACTACATAAATGATAGCATCTCATTGTCAGCCAGTCCACTTATTCTTATTACTGTTAGTGAATTGGTAAAAGATCAGGCCACATGTGTGTATATTATTGTTGTGGCGCTTGAAATTACTTTGTTAAACATACTCCTTGCCAGCCATCACCATTAAATTATTTCCTGTTCGCACGAGACATGAATCAAACAACTAAGAATTTAAAGAACATCGGACGAGGGCTCCTGCGTTACAACAAATTCAATCTACATCTGACACTTGACTTGAGAAAACTGCAAAATTATTTACGCAGCTAAATAGATTACATTCACTGATTCATTCGTACCACTAACGAGCATGGCAATTTATTTTGTGTATGAACAAAACAGGTAAGAAATTACGCGGTCGGATGTGTCACCAAATAAACTGCCCAAACACAGATCTAAGGAGTAGCGTTAGCCAGAAATAATGCACCAGAAAATTGAAAGCACTATAGCACAGTTTAAAATTTACTGGCGATCCGAACGGACAGACAGACGAAATCCTTTAAAAAAGAACCTGAAGCTTCT
>JAAXNX010000839.1:0-22597 GCA_036491905.1 Folsomia manolachei | reverse complement strand
TCATCAGCTACAATTCGGATGTTTGGGTCAAGTTCAAGTGGTGTCACTGGCTTATTGCGTTTTGAACATTATTTAAGAGATGTTAATACAATCATCATATTTAATGTATTTGTAGGGATAAGGACAAGATAAGAGCGTCTCCGATTTTACAAATAAATCTCTTTTATTAATTACTAACTATCTATCATTACTATCTTACAGTACATGATCAGTCAAACTTTTATACAGGTTTCAGTTCATTCATTTTTTTAAGCATGCTTCAATTACGAAATATAATACAACATACATATCGCTAAAGGATCCTAAGACGTGTTAGATAAATGCCTTATTCCGTTAGTGAAACTAACTTAGTTTGGGTATTTTTTGGTAAATAGTAAACTGTAAAACTTGTAGTTTCTTACTCTGGTTTTAAAAGTAATTAGAAAATGGAAACAAGGAGAAATACAGAGACACAACATAAGCCAAGAAATAATACTTTGAAATTGCATTGAACTTTGTCCTAAGTAAGATTACAACAAAACTAAAGCTTAAAATGTTACAGATAAAAGATTGTAAAAAATATTCAGAAATTATGCCAAAATTCACACTTCTTACGAGTATGTACGAAAATATAAAGCTTGTCTATTCCAACTGAAGACAAGCTTCCTTACTGCTACCTTTCCTTGACTACATTACATTTACTTGTACATTTGGGTATTAAGTAATTAGTTAAAGTTTACATGAAATAAGTCCCTCGCTCTGAAACTTGTTTGGGTTTGCATTTACATCAAGTTAGTGAAAAAGGTAACAAAATATGGCAATTACAGATAAATCAAAGGCATACATAAATATATTTTACTCTCTCTTATCCGCTCTCCTTCATCTTACGATAACTGACTTATCTAGCCCTCTCCTCAGCCGACGTATGCCAAAGGAAACGGCAACCCATTTAAGAACGGGTTGTTAATGGCTTGTGTCGCCTTAACGGGTAGAGACGCCGTGACATAAGTCGTCATCCGGGTGGGAACCACTCTCGTCGAGTACAGCACGGTGGATGTGGGCTTCGAGCCGAATAGGTAGTCGAAGCGTCTTTGTCTCCGTCAGGGTCGCAACGGTGTCCACCACAACTGGGGATGAGGTCAGAGAATAACCATTTTGTTGTTGGAATTGTTGTTGTAATTGTTGCTGTTGTTGTTGTTGTGTGGGCAGTGGTGGCGGGTGGGAGTTGGAATGGATTGTGTTGGTACTGCTGTTGTAGTGGGAGTTGGGGTGGTAATTGTTGGGGTAATTGTTGGGGTTGCTGTTGTTGATTTTGTGCCGTGAAATACCGAATGAATGCCAATTGTTCCGGAGTAAGTCCAGCAATGGAGGAAAGTGGGTCTTGTGGGATGGAGTTGAGGTTTGGAGTGGATTGTCCAAAAGGATTAGGTGAGGAGAGGATTTCTCCGGAAGATTTACCTCCACGTGGAGAAAAGTCTTTGGAGGATTTTGGTCGTTTCGGGATTTTCTCGTCCATGAAAGAAGGATCGAAGTCGGAGCCCACGGAGGTTAGCTCCTAAAAGAGAGAAAATAGGAGGTAAATTAGTTAGGTCTGGATTTTAATGGTAGCTCAATTACTCACATCCGGTGGGGCAATGATGTGTTCGTAGTTGGTGTCAGATTCATCCTCATTCTCCGAGCCGAGGAGATGTTCCCGGTGTTCGGAGCCGGCTTCTTGGAGTGCGGTATTGAATTCGGTGAGAGATTTTGTGGGGACGAATTGAAATAGTTCCACAGGAGGCACCGTTTTATGTGCGGTGACCAATCGGGTAATGAAATAGGATTGGGTGAGTGTGTACAGGGTGGTCACACCGTCGTAGAGGACGGGAAGGATGCTGGTTTTCAACATGAGCTGTGAAAATGGTAAGGATTTTGAGCTGTTTTATGAAAAGGCAATAAATAAATTTGTGGTGTAGGGAACAGACCTGTGTCGTACTAAAACTTTGTGTAATAGTTTCCAGTGGTGGAGTCGCCATATCGCCACCGAGTTGAATAACGGGCAGCGTTGCAACGTCGGAGGAACCTTCGAGGATTTTCTCGTATGGTGGTTTAGTCGCTAAAATATTTTCCAGGGTTGCTTCCGCCTGTGAGGAGGCCAAAGTGGGTTGGATTGGTTCCTTGGTGAAGGTTTTGGTGACGGTGATGTATCTTGGAAATTAAGAGAAAGTTTTTAAAATGGCCCAGTGCATAGAATAGACTAAGGCATTACTGCGTTACCTCGTATTCTTAACGTTGCCAGCTTGAAAGACGTATGGTGACTTGATGGTGGCAATTTCTAGATATTTCTCTAATCCTTCAAACTCCGTTGGTGTCACAGTCGCGACACGAATGGTTTGTGGGACAAGTTCAGGCTCAAGTTCTTGAACCAATTCATTGGATTCGGTCCGAGTCTCTTCGGGAGCTTGGAGTTCACCTTGTTCCGAGTAAGATTGACTGTTGTGATAGATTGGAGCGGGGGAGGAGTCTTTCCCTTGGTCGGGGGCAGTTCCATCTTCAAATTCTTCTTCGTCTTCCTTGGTTTTGATGATGTTCACCTAAAAAATTCGGAGATTTCTTATAAAAAAGGAACGAATTTAAACTTTCTTTGGAATGTAACTCGACTACCTTCGGTTTTGGAGATGGTTTAAACCTCCATCGTCCCGTGGGTCGGTTCAGTTTAAACCTGTAAATTGACGTCGAACTCGTCGGAGACACGGCGTGTTGTTGATTTTGATTCTGTCCTCGAGACGATGGACTGAACCCACCTCGAGATGATTTGAACGAGGAAAACTCCTTGGATCGACCCGAACTTTGTTGTGGTGGGGCTGGGGTCACTACGGAGGCGGAGGATCGTCCAGATTTAAAACGTCGGGTAGGCGTTGCAGCCACAACCACGGTGGAAACGGAGACTTCGTCATTAGATCGACCACGGCCACGATTCCGACCGAAACGGGAGGAACCTGAACGAGAACGGGATTCGGGATCGGGTGAAGGTGACGCTGGAATGGCAATAACTTCTTGGGGATGGGTCAATTCGTTGGAGTCAGAGCCACCGGAGTGTTGATTTCTAAAAAAGATTTTTTTTTGAATTTGTAACGATTTTCTAGAGTAACTAGAAAATCGTTATTATTTCGAAATTTTAAGATTACTTTCTCCCATTGAACCGAGAGTTGTTTGTTAGTCGGAATTGTTTTCCTCGACCAGGTGTCGCTGTTACGACAGCAACACCGCTATCAGGGGATGAAGACTTGGCCGGGTTGACATCCACATAAAGCCCGGGTCCTCGAGAGTATGCATTCGGGGCTGGGACGGCGGATACGTAAATCTTTTCCGGTTTTTGGGGAAGAATGTAATGAGTCTGCTCTTCCGAGGCGGTGGGTGTGGGTTCCAAATGGATCACGGGACGGAGTTCTTCATCACCACCAGATTTTTGGTCATTATTTTGGTCATTATTTTGGTCACCATTTTGCGACTCTTCTTCATCTATGCAGAAAAAGGTAAAACAGGAATATTTATAGGATACCCAAATAAGTTAATGAAATGCAGTTGTGGCTAAAACTAAGCAAACTACTCACGGTCATTCTCATCTTGTTCCGGGTCATCACCCTCTTTTTCTGGTGCAGGTGTGGGTGTGGTGCTAGTGGTGGTGGTGATAAGTGCTTTTTGTGAGAGTGCCGTAGGTTTGATAAGTGAAGGGAATTGGAAGGCTTTAGTGGGTTGGACGGCGGATATGATCTGGACAGCGGAAGTTTTACCAACTTTCTTCTCCGGTGGGAGGATGTTGGAACTAGAAGTTTCCAGAAGGCGGACGTACTTCGAGCCAATATAAGTTCCGATGATGGCAGTCTCCACGACTGTGGTGACTCCGGAGGCGTCTACCTTGGTTTCGTAGATCTTATCGAGAAGTCCGGTAGGCTGGAGGGTGACAGAGGGTGCTACAGGGGTGGGAGGAAGTTCTACTTTTTGTGCAGTGACTACAACTGGTGTGGAGTAGGCTGGGGTCACAATTACTGGGGAGTTGTGCTTAGGACTTAATTTAAGAGTGAAGCCATGCTTTGCTTTACTTGGTGGTTTGGGTGTGGTTGTGGTCGTGGTGTGTGGTGGTGGTTGAAGGTTGCTTCTCCTCCTCCACGGGAGCTTGTTGGTGTTCTTGGTCTTCTTGTTCTTGTTCTCGTGCCTCTTGTTCTCGTGCCTCTTGTTCTTGTGCTTCACGTTCTTCTTGTTCCTGCTGCTCCTGTTCGGAAGAGGTTGGGAAATCTCCACCCTCGATAAATTCACCGGATCCTAAATTTGGAGAGGAAGCTACCACATTTACTTGGGTTCGGATCTGGAATGGGAAATGGTTCTGTATCAAGTTTGTAGAGGGATTTATTTTTATTTTTAGGGAAATGGCTGCTTACCTCCGGCTCAACAATTGTGACAGGTGTGGCAACCACGGGGTTTGGAGCCTTGTTCTTTCCACTCTCCTGGCTGTAGTGGACACTGCTTCGTTCCAGATTAAGGGGTGGAGCGGGTCCCTGAAGTGGATGTCACTGAACCAGGATCGAGTTGTAGGTCAACTTCAGAGGCTTCAATTACAACGGGAGGTGGTGTCACTTTCTGCTGAAGAAGTTTAGGCTGTCGTGTCGGCTTTGGAGTGACGACGACATTTTCTTCCACTTCTTCCTCCAGAGTGGGGATTGATGTCGTTGTGGATGCTTGTGTCACAGCTATCACGGCGGATGATGCGGTCGGCTTTACTTCAACATTTACGGCTTCGACTGCAGAAAAACACAGTTTTTTTTAAAAACTTTTAGGAATTTAAAAAAAATTAGGAAATCCAACCCTTTTTCGTTTGTGGCGTGAAAACCATGACCGTATTTCCAATCGTGGTGACAAAGTCCAGGAAGCCGTACACGGTTTGGGTGATTCGTTCCACGTCGTCTTCCGGGGCGGAGGCGGGTGAGGGCGAGGTGCCACCGGAGGGATCCTTGATTAGGAGTTGGGACGGGAGTTTTAACGCCAATCTTGGCTTGGGAGCGGGTTTACTGTAGACGGGACGATTTTGGATGTAGGATCGGGCATCGGCTGCTGGGGATGGGAGGGGATCGGATAACACCGAGTTTTCACCTGGAGAGAAAATATAGAGTGGGGAAAGTTAGTGGGTATTCTTTTCTGGATAGATATCTAAATTGCAGGCTAAGTTTTGTGCGGGTCCGGTGCAGATTTAGGACAAGTTTTTAATTGTCAGGTTAAAAAATGGGTGACTTTTAAGAGCCCGATTTATTCGAGGTTTTTAATTACGTGTTTTACGTTACGGTATGATTTTTTAAAATACAAAATACGGTGCGTGTGTGCCAATTTCATAGGTATGCAATTCTAATAAATGCAAAGGTTATAAATTACACAATATTTGAAGCATGTAACTAGAATTTCATAAAAATTACAAGCAGCCTATCGCAGATTGATTACGGACTTCGAAATTTGAAATCTTGAAATGTAAATCCTAATCCTGTTGACAACTTTCCTTTTCTCTTTTGCTTCAAGTGTGTGTTGCACTTTAGTCTGAGCCGGCTTCACTATAGTTTGTAATCCAATGTAATTAGCCACCACCAATTAATTAAGAGACGCTAAAACTACTAACAAGCTGCCAAAGATTGTATCGCGTTTTAAAAGATTTAGGAAAGGTAATTAGTCAGCTCCCAGTGATACTGCTCTCCAATCTATCAATTCTTTTATTCAATACATACTTCCTGCACATATTCCTAATCATATTTAAAGGAAACCTATGTCTTAGAACTGTTCAAACGTAGCGTCCAGTCACTGGGTCAATAAACTTATTAGTGGATTCTAATGAAATGTTTCAATAGCAATTTTTTCAGATTAATAAATAAATTGTAGCTAACATATTAAGGCTCCATTAAGCTAATCCTTTATACTACAAATCATTAAGCTGCTTAATCCTGTAAATGCCTGCACATCAATAATAATGTAATTCTTAAGAAAAATTGTATCCCGAATTTGTATCCTGCTCAAGCCAAGCCAAGAATATCAACAGCTTATCTGTGACTAAGGATTAAATAAGCTTGTAGCTTAGTTTTAATGGGGATTTGCATAATATTTTTGCATAATTAGAATTAAATTTGAAATTGAAGTAAGACATATGAAGCAAGAACAGATTGTGGTATGCCGTAACTGTTTTACGAATGTGGGTCGGATGGGAAGGTAGCATATTTAATTTCTGATAATTACATCTTGTCTACGACACTACGATTATCATCCACTCAGGGTGGTATTGATATTGGTGCCCAATAATAAGTGCAGGAACACTGGATGACACAAGAAAACTTTTTTCTGGTCTCAATCATGTCACTCAAGTCATAAACTAGATAATTCAGCCAACAAACAAATCCATTTTCAAACAACTGCATATTTTGTACATAGCAGTGGTAGCGTCGGCATAATACAATCACTTAAGATATCATGTCCCCATCCGCATTACGCAGAGAAGAATTAATTTTAATGGCAGTGTTACTTGTGCAAAAATAGCATTACTATAAAAATAGGTATCTATTTACACTCGCATGCTATTTCCTTATGGATTCGACAAATCATATTTACGACACGGAATAACGCATTTGTAATCAAAAACTCATCATGTCCACAATATAAGATTGTTTAGGACTGAAATTAAATTTAGGAAAGGAAACGAGATTTTAATTCACAATTAATTTGATGTTTAGTCAAAACCACACCTAAAATAATGAATTAAGAGATGGAACATTGTTACTAGCAGGAGTTTGGCAAACTCAGTTTGCAATTTTTCTATGAATCCTTGCACATAATTTGTTGACCTTTGCAAAATCCATGTAAAACTTGATACCAATTTAAACAATGGATTAAAAATTATCTTTTGGTCAAGTGACAAATAGGGAGGTAAAGAAAAACAATGGGATCAGAAAGAAAATTTCCTACTTTGAACAATGGGTCATAACTTTGATTAGAGGGGATGGCGTGGGTTGTATCACATTGAACTCGGTAAGATTGTAATGTGCTATATTAAGGGACTAGGGCTGTAATATTTGCAAAAATAATAGCAAAACTTTCTTCCTTGAATTTTACAATTTACAATGTATCCACCAATTATTTACAGATTAAGACAAGCAATTAAATTTAGGGGTGCAGTGGTGTTTCCTAATTTTGTCGTGTGGTGCTTGGAGGACTATGCAACGACAACGAGAACACTAACGTTGACTTTGGCGTTGACGACGGTCATAAAGTTGACGACGACTGAAATTTCTGTAACTTTTGGGAGTATCAGGTTCGTCAGTGTTTGAAGAGATGGAATTGGGCGTCGGAGTTGTCGCCACATGGGACGCCATAGCCTTGAATTTGTTTATACTCAGGAAAGTTGGTCGGTTGTAAGAAAATTTGGGAGTTTTTTGCGTCGAAGTGAATGGAAGGGTGTGGGGCGTTTCCGGTTCAATTAGCGACAATGTGGGGGAACCCTCTTCAACTCCGAGGTTTCCGGATGATGCCAACATTTTATTCCAGATTAGGGGTGGATCCCGGAAATATTCGTCATCCATTTTCATTGGCAGTGATCCAGGTCTGGCCATGGTTCCGTAAAATTGAGTCCCTATCACACTCACTTATCGGGACATAATTCGGAAATAAATATTAAATAAATAAATAATAGAGCGAACTTCATAAATATTGCAAGCTCAGCGACTAAAGAACTTATCTTATTAAATGGGTTAAGATAGCAAAACCGAGGACATTTCTGCAACGATTTCTTTGATATTGAATGAAGACGGGACCAAAATGAAGTATGTCATTGTCACGAGATTGTGACTTGTATTTTGAAAATTGAAACAAATATCAGTCACAGGTTACTTTTGATCCCTACATTCTTCCAACCCTGATTATTGAATATTACAAATTACGAGACATGTCGCAATTTAATTTAAATTGAGGATGATTCAATTTAAGCATAATATGACACGACGCCAAAACCAAGTCCTAGTTAAAGGAATTGAATCGCATGCAAGAACAATAAGAGTGACTGTCTTTTTTTAAATTATGTCATGTTATCAAATATTGACTCAATTTATTAGCCTGGTCATCTCATCAGTTTGCACGACTGGGTTGAATGAATCCGTGAGTGAAGAGTAAAACCAATATTTACAATAAGAGTGACTGTCCTTTTTTAAATTATGTCATGTTATCAAATATTGACTCAATTTATTAGCCTGGTCATCTCATCAGTTTGCACGACTGGGTTGAATGAATCCGTGAGTGAAGAGTAAAACCAATATTTAATCTAGACTTGAAGGATATTATGTAGTAACTGGTAAGTGTATGAATACTTATGATAAGTAACTTATCCACTTGAATAAGACTGTCGCAAGAAATTAATTCAAATTATGCATATACAAGTTAAAGGGTTTCTGACAGGGTACGGGTGAATCTATGCATAGGGCACTGGTTACGTAATAGGATGGTAGATATGATATTAAACATAGTGAACTAGAATGGTAGCAGTACTTAAGGAATTAGGATAAGAGATGAGATTATGTCATTGAGATGCAGGGATTTTTTTGGATTTCAAGGAAATTCGTGGCGTGTCGTTGCGTTGCATTGCGTGGCGTCGTGATTTGAGGCGGTGTGGTCATATCGTAGGCGTGAGGTGTGAGCCTTAGTTTAATCGATACGTGTGACGAAACGTAGGTAATTTAGGTGTTGTGATGAAGTGTAATTGTATTAGAGATTCGCAACAATAAATCTTAAACCCTGTCTGAGATGGGGATGAGATAATTTAATTTAAAAATGTAATCGCTGTGGTTTCGCGAGTTTTGGGAATAAGTAACATAATCTCGTGTTTTTGGGTGAGTTATGAATTATGGTGGGACATGACATAATCTATAAAAATTAGAGCTCCTTTTGTTCTTGGAGAGACTCTCACGAGGAGAAGAAGGGCATTTAATGAAGAATCATGGCTGAAATCAAGAGTTTCTTAATATCGTACAAATTGGGTGAAAACTTTGCAAGAACACCTTTGAAAATTAACAGGATCACTATTACCCAATATTTAAAGGGTTATCGTGCTCTGGGTAGTGACCTGTGATCACTCAACTGCCGATGGGGTTAAGAAACTAATTTTTCTGACTTGATCCATTAAAAAAATTAGAAGTAATATTTATACAATCAAACCCAAAATCAAAACTCGGAAGTTGTAAACGTTTCTTAATACTATTCTAAGATTTCGTAAATTACGCTGTCTCAAAATAAACCGAGACGGCTAGAGTCCAAACATGTTATGTCCAAGTTAGCTAATGTCATACCCTATTTAGTCCAATTCATAAACAATTTGATGTTGTAATAAAATTTGGCCTAATAACAATATTTTCGCTGTGGTTAGTCAATGCATGTAAGAAATGAAGCGATAAATTTAAATCTAACAAAAACAAACTGTAGCAATGCCTGGTGAACTAATACCACAAGATAAATTTCCGCTCTTTAACTTTAATATTTTAGCATATCCATTGAACCGACGGAGGGACATAACTCAAGTAAAAGGGATTCCACCCAAGTCAAAGTTATCAAGTCATCCCTTTGCCTTATACCAAGCAACAAAATAAATTGAATATTATTGCGTATTTCACACATGAGCAACTGCCATAAAATTGGTTTCATTTCAAAGAAACTCCATTCAAGTTGAATGGAGTAAAGGTGTGGTGTGGTAGTCAGAGTAGAGTCAATTTGACTGTAATACCGATTTGTCAATTGAGTGTCATGCCGTGATTACGTATGGCACACATCAGCTCATTTTGTTTTGGGTGTGGGTGTATCCACATGCACAAAGAAATAGAGGACATCATGCAAAACATGACAATACACAGGTTCCTGTTGAAGGACCACCTGGAAACTTTGAGTGACCAGTATACTCCACACCCTAGAACAATTTGTCATTTTTATCCGTAAACATTTCAAGTTTAAAGTGGTTGAAAATTATAAAAAAACTCAATTTCTTTGGATGCGACAAAGTTCGACTTTCCTTAATTAGTTGATTGATTACTTTCCTTATCTGGAAGTGTTTGATTAATCCGGTTAGTCATGGATGGGGATGATATTGTCATGTCGCAATGTGAATGGTATGATACCATTCTAGACCAAGATCATAATCTGACTGAAACTGAGACGAATTGGAGTGACTTCTAAATCAAGTCTCAAACAGCGATGAACAATCACCTCTCCAAAAGAAAGGGTTTAAACAAATGTTGGATGAGGAGTCTATTCTTTGAAGGGAATCGAATTAATTCAATTCACTCAGATAATGTCACATATTGTGGATGGGAGGCAATAACTTACTTTTATTGCAAAGTCCATACTCAAACAGGTAGGCAGGCATATTCTTTTGAATGGTTGTGCAATGGAAAGAGACCCAGTTTAGGTGAGAATTGAAAATAGAATGATTTTCAATTGGTAAGGTACTAGTGTATCACCTAGTTGGATATCTGATTTAGTTGGAAAATAATTTTAAAACGGTTTTAATCTTGTAGTGACATTGAAACAGGATTTGTAAAAATCAGCATCTCACTTAATTCCATGTTATTCTCGGTTGTCATCTTTTAATTTTGCATGGATTTTGTTTTTGCCGACTGTCACATTCCTTAACCACAGGATAGCGTCCCTTAATCTGAGTATTATACCAGATTTAGTGTCCTACACCACAAGATAAGGACCTTGACTCGTGAATGGATTTGAGAGATGTAAAATATTTTGAATAATAATCCTTTCAAAGATGGATTCAAATTCAGGTCGCAATGAAGTTGGGACTGGTCTTGGCTTCTTTTTACTTAATTGTGCCAGCACTTTAATAACTTTTTCTATGTAATTATCAAGAACTTTTAAAATTACAGGGCATCCCATCCACCAACTAGTTACTAACTTAAAGTTACATTACTGAATTGTAAAGGACCACAATAAAACCAAAATTAGTAATAATCTGTTACTTTGTACCCAAGGCTAGCCCTGGGTAGGTATGCGTTTAATGGATTTAATAGGAATGGGTGGAGTCTAGGAAAATGATGAGCTATAATAGCTCAGCTAGTCAAGAATTAAAATATCTTTGTGTTAATTGTCGAGTCTTTAATTACTTTTTGGGAAATTAATGCCTACTCTTTGTGAGGTTATGGCTGTGGGTTTATTTACAAATGTTTTTCAAAAAGAACAAGGATGACCTTTGACTAATCACATGCTACACGACATGTGTTATTGTGTCGTCTTTTAATTGGTACGTGGTGCCGATTCGACACTGTCGAAAAGTCTTCGACAAAGACTGGTGTGGGAGTTGGGGAATAAAATGGTTAGTTGACTTGGCTTGTCTTAATGACTATCATAATAATCATCCCAATTATGATGGTAATAATAAGTGATGATGCGAGGGTGGATGCTGTTAAGGGTGGGGTTTTCTGTGGTTTTCGACATTAGCCACAGTTTGTAAGGTGTTAAATGACTTGTCGTGACTTGGTGTTTGAAATCATAAAATAAATCAAGAATTTGGAATATTATGCCCTCAACCTCAACCAAGATATTTTGCACCCTTGATGAGCGGCATGAGCCACGAGTGTCGAACTTTATTGTGGGGCAGGTACGATCTTAATTTATTAAATAGGAGTTAGTCAAGACTTGAGAATTTTTATTTTTAAGGAAATGTTACTATACTCGCGTGAAATCCGGTGACCTTCCAATTTTTAGTAAGACTTGGATTGATTGATGGAATGAGGTTTTCTGTGGTTTTCGACATTAGCCACAGTTTGTAAGGTGTTAAATGACTTGTCGTGACTTGGTGTTTGAAATCATAAAATAAATCAAGAATTTGGAATATTAAGCCCTCAACCTCAACCAAGATATTTTGCACCCTTGATGAGCGGCATGAGCCACGAGTGTCGAACTTTATTGTGGGGCAGGTACGATCTTAATTTATGAAATAGGAGTTAGTCAACAGTTAGTCAAGACTTGAGAATTTTTATTTTTAAGGAAATGTTACTATACTCGCGTGAAATCCGGTGACCTTCCAATTTTTAGTAAGACTTGGATTGATTGATGGAATGAGGTTTTGCATACAACTTTTATTGAGGATGGTAAACTTGAAATAAAGTGAGAAGCCTGGTAATGTTACGTTATTTGTTTGTCTGTGTGGTGAGTGATTCTTATGCTGAATCTGATAAGATTCTCACGGATGATAACCACACAGATTGGGACGCAGAGCTTTTCTTTCTTTGTTAAATTACCTAGACTAAGATGGCCATTTAATGGATTCATGGTCAGAGTGGAGTCAAAGTTATTTTGTTTGTTGGCATCTTCTTCTATAAGAGTTGGATTGTTTCAAAGTTAATATTGTGATTTTGCTTTGAGATTTGATTTTGATCAGATCTGATGAAGTGAGAGGTTGCAATGTTAGATTGAATTGTGTTGTCGGTAAGTTTAGAAACTTTGATGATTTCGATGGATTGGAGATTTTAAGTCTTTGTCTGGGATGAGTTTCATGTCAGTTTTTAGTATTTTATATTCAAATTTAACTTGTAAAATGCCATTTAATTGGAGTAATATCTGTCCTAATAGTGTCGGATCTTTATTATGCGTGTATTGACCAACAAACAATCCATGTATTTCGACTAACTTATGCATAACAATCCTACATCACAGCATAATGCCATCGTAGCCACTGGTTAAATACGCGTTATGCACATTTATTACTAAATTTAAATTGTATTTATAATTCGAATAGAATACTGTTTGATATTTATTGCTCCTTGAAATTGAATCCTTGCTTGCCCTAATTGCGTCACATTTGCGGATTCACGGACAGCATTTGGACTAGCGTAAAAATAATACCTTTAGAAAATAAGAGTGAAATATTAAACGCTGAATGTCCCTCTGAGAGAAGGGAACCATATAATTTTATTTTGTTTGTCACTCCCATTGCGAAATTAAAAGGTGTCCTTAATACCGAGTGCAAAATCCGTCTGAGTTTGTCTACCTCCATCCATCGACAACTATTAATAATATGTGAGGTATGGTAAAGTAATTTGAATGAGGGATTAATCATTCCTTCCTATTTACCCTGTCATATAAATCAGTAACATGCTACTCCTGCCACTACTGGCTGACCATGCATTAAATTCGAAATGGGAACAATTAAAATTAAGCTATAATTAAGTCGAGGTATTTAAAAATAGTATAATGCAACTCCACGAGGCGTAGGTAATTCATTGCGTTTTTATTATTTAACTCAAGAACGGTGACGGTCCCACTCTGGTTGTTTAATTGTCAAATTCAAGCCAAGAAGCAAGGTTAGGTATATTTGGATACGAGGCATTTTAAAGTGGTTGTTATGAACAATTAACAAGCCATCCGGTTCGGGAGCTGGCTGTGTTGTGAGGTAATTATGGTATGGATGAATTAGGTAATGTGTCATACTTAACAATTAACAATGGGTTGGAATGGACATGACATACTGAAGCAGAAATATGCGTAGAGATTCATTACAACAATGGGCACAGAACTGGGCAGTGGCACATTATCTGTGTTTCATTTCAGTTAAGTTTAACTCTACTAATTTTAATTTTACTTGTTAGTTTATTTTAATGTGGACTCCTTCTCATTGTTGGGTTGGTTTCGTGGCCACCATTTAAGATTCCTGAGGAATTAATGGTGTTTATTGTAAGATTTAACTAAGGTACTTTATGCTCTGCGTGTAGGTTTGGCTTGATTGCGGTTAATTTACCTAGTTCGACCTCGGAATCGTTTAGTTTGCATTTGGGTTTGAATAGGATTTTTACTAGATTTGTTGATTTTAAGAAATTTGTTTTAATTTTTGTCTAAAAATGTTAACCTTAACAGAGATGAGTATACGAAGACCTTGGTATAGTTTAAATATTTAAGTTTGTGGCCACACACAGCCCGAAAACTATTGCATGTCAGCTCGCCATTACTTGGTACTGCGTATGTTTAGGTAATCCTTAATTCAAAGTGGAAAGGTATGTAATTAGGTGTTAACTTAATGTAATTTTAAATCACGTTTAAATTGTAATCCCTCCAAAATACGCTGACAAGCTTGTGTCAAAGGATGATGAGATGTTACAAGACATGATTTATTGTGGTTTCCATCCATTACGAAATCCGACAAATTTACCAATCGATAAGTAAATAAATTATGTACGGCATACGTAAATTTGTGCAATTACCAACTTCAACTATTTTTTTAATGAGTAATGAGTGAGCAAGGGGTAAAAATTGGAAAAAATAATACTTGTTGACCACAAAATATATGAAATAAAAATGTAAATTTGCAAGAAGTTGCAGCCGTTTTGTTTTAAATATGTTATGCACATAAGCATGCAGATTTGCATGTACTTGTTGAGACGGGGTAGTGCAAAAAACTGCGTATGGCATTATAAATTGGTTGTAGTAAGGTGCATATTAATTGAGGAATCTGCTAAAAAAAGTCCGTAACAAAAAGTCCAGCTAGTATGCAGGACACAATAAAATCAATCTAATTGGCTAATCAGCAATCACTAATGAAGGAACATTACATATTGGCGACCAGGTCATTTGACTAAATAGCTCTCAAACAGGGGTTGTGACAGGCTATGAAAAAAATGTCACGTTCACGAATTTTATTTCAAAGTTTTATATGACGTATTTTTACAATGGTGAGACACTCATAATTATTTCGTTGCATAATTTGTCGGTCTTGTTTTCTTTGTGAGAAGCGTCCTCTTTCGTTTTTCATCACCATTAATGAAATTTATGATAATTAATTACTGCGGAACTGGCACTCGTGCCACAACTGCAGACCTGACCTGGCTTCAGAAGCATGAATTACAGTAGCACAGAGGTTGGACGCCCTGACTTCGCAGGGATGATTAGACAATTTAACATCTTACTTTGGCAGTAAATACTTTGCATACTTCGTACATACGTGCACGACACGTCAAAGGTGAGTTGGACAAGAATTAAAAGAATTGAGTAAGAATTAAAGATTAAACAAGTAGCTTTGCCATTTTGTTTGAGCCTATTTTCAGTGGATTTTTAATTTCCTGCCTAGAAATCTTATCAGTTTAGTATGAAACTGTGCAAGTAGCACCATTTCCTAAATGATACCGAAGCTGACTGAAATGCGATGTGTTCCTTGACTTAAATTACCTGCAGACCAAGCATCCACCCACAACTTGTTTTCAAAGATTTTGTTTTGTTACATAACAATGCTCAAAATCCTGTTATAATTCAATGTTAATGATAGAACCAGAACTGCATGGCCAGAGATTCAGGGTGTCGTTCCGAACAAGAAAGAGCTAATTTAAACCAAAGAATGTCAATTGTTGCCAAGAATTGACAATAATGCTTCAATTGTTGGTAATGATGTGAGCTTGAAGTGTGTCGCATTCATGCATGCATGTGTCTGGCATTGTTGCAATAAAATGAAATTGTCTGCCAAACAGAGGATGAAGAGTACAATTGAGTGTTGTATTTGTAGCTCGAAGTAAATAAGATATTACCGACTTTTTTGTGGATTCCTTAAAAATAGTCAAAATAAAAATAATTCTACCCAGACCTCGAATAATTCGAGTCGAATTATGATGAATAGCATAACTGAGTAATATTGTGCTGCAACCCGGATACTCTCCTGTGAGATATTGATTGTTTGATGGATGAAGCAATGAAATGGATAATTTGCCTGAGTGACGGTACAATGTTGTGGATGTGGTTGGATTACTATCAAAATTAAAACGTCGCGAATTGAAACTTCAACTGATTAAGACTTTGGAGTTGATTGACAGGAAAATTACCTCTTTAAAAATGATGCAATCCCTGGACGAGCGAGTTTGGATCAGATACGAGTTTAGGAAATATGTGCATTATTCGGCTTCGACCAAGTGGAAAAAATAAGTTAAGAAATCATCGTCCACTGGTACGTCACAGGGATTATATTGGCAGTGCCACTGCCGCTGTGGCAGTTGGTGAGGTGACCATAAGAAAATTCGATATTTTATTTTTTACACGACTTTGACTTTTATTATTTGGAGGAAGTGAAGCATGAGATTGACTTCACACTGAAGAAAAATTAAATGTTTTTGAATGGGGATCGACCTTGGTTTCAATTTTGAGTAAAGCTTGTTTTATTTTAAATCCGTGTTTGGCAAGGAGTAAAAAAAGCGAGGAAAAAACAGAATAAAATGATTGGTTACCAGTTAATCATAGCTAAGCTATGATAGCTGGTAAATAGAATGTCATTTAGTTTGGGTGAAGTTAAAATATTAGGAATTAATTGCAAAGAAGACAAAGAGTTAATCGATCTTAGTTGCGTGTATTGGTAGCCATTGGTAAGATAAGATCATGGATTTATTCCTTTGTTAATGTGCAAGTCTTTCTGAAAGCTTAAGTCGTGTAAGACAGTGCCTTAAAGGTATGGAGGTGATAAGAGCCTTATCATGAGGTAGTAATTTTAATAAGTAGGCATCTTATCGAAGAAACAACAACTTGTAAACAGTTCCCATTGTTGTGGAAATGCATAAAGTTTTCATGTTAGCAGCCTTTGTGTTGTATTGTCTCGCGAAGTGATGTTATATTATGTAACGCAACAACAGCAACTTACATCAAGGTTCTTGGGATGATGTAACTTATGAAATGCTTATCAGCCGCTTACTCATTCACTTATCAATCACAAAGATAAGTGGATAGGCAGATGAAGTACTCGGCCTTAATTTCCTTAATCATGATGGGATGAAGACAGGATCAAATATTTATTAGGAAGGAGTTAGCGACACTTACCTAAAATTACGATGAGGATGGCAACACTAGCCGTGACCACTTGGGCCAATAATCTTCTCCGTGTCATCTTATCTTTGGATTGACTTTGAAATATTTTGATAATTAAAACCAATTGATTCTGGGAAACGTGTGGATTCTTCTCGAGATTTCAGCTCATTTTTAGAAGAATGGAGTACCTGGAACGAAAAGATAGTGTTTTGCATAAAAACTTTAAATATTATCAGGAAATATTTGAAGTAATATATGTGGTCAATGGTCATTTCATGGGATATAATGACAGCGCATATCAATAGACATAATGCCAGCGTTTATCTCGGTATACAAGTAGTTTACCCATGTACTTGCACAATGCTATGTTAATAATTCTCTAATGTTCTGTAATAATGTGTAAATAAAACTTAAAATTAAGGAAGAATAACCATTAAATTGTGCAAGAATCATTTTCATATTTTCCCGTGAGCTCAGTTATTACAATCTTTGGTAGGATTGTAGCCATTTTAAGTTTTTATTAGCAAATTATTATTCACAAAAGGTGTTAATGTTGTGGTAATCAATGTAAATGTGTACAAATTTGAAAAGCTTTGAGTACTTTGTCGGGTGGGGAAAAAATGAAGTGTGTGGTCACTTCAAAAATGTAATATAATCCAGTTCGGTTGGTCATTCCATGTTGGCGTTAATTGTGCACGTTTAACATTAATTAGCAGCGATTAAGGGATCAGACAGAATATTTAATTTTCCGTTTTGAAACAATGCAAGAAAATAATTCTACAACTGTGGACATGATAATCGCTTCGTGTAATGGGTAATCTTGCGAGGGAATAATATTTTGTCGCGCAACGCCATCGAATATTTGCTGGGTGATGTTGCAATGTGTGGAAAATTGCATAAGAAGGAAAAGTCAAGTTATTCATGAGTGATTTTGAAATATTTAAAATTCGGAGAAAATCCAGCAAATCTTGATCGAATCAGGGTTTACAAGATGCAAATATTTTGACAGTGATATCGGTTTGAAACACTGAAAATAGGGAAATGTTAAAATTTCTTTCTGCTTCATTAATTTGACTTCGTTTTGTTTTGCTGGGTATTCAACAAGGTTAATTTGTTTTTTAATAAAAAAAGTAACTGACTGAGCCGGGACACAACCGGCAGGAAAGCAATTATTGGGAGTGAAGCAGTAGTCACGCTCTCAATAGTTGTGAAGCGATTTTATTTCTTATTTTATAAACCTCTTTTATTTGTACAGATTTAGGATCAATTTACGGAGTGTTATGCCAAATGTACATTTGAACCTTGGTTTAAATCAATTCAAAGGTGGCTACATTTTTTAATTTAGGAAGAAGTTTCTGGGGTTCTTGTACTAACAATTATTTGAATTGCATTACGCAGCTATCAAAAATGAATCACGCTAATCGCAAACAGCATTTACGTGATTTCTCGCTTGGCTTATTTTGTCAGTTAGTAAGGACCGTCTCGATATCGGGATTACTTGCAATAAAATGGGACAGAGAAAAATTTAGAATCAATCAGCAAAGTGCAGCATCACGTCACGAAAAAAATGGACTCGATCTAAAATCCAAAAAACTTGTCCGAATTTTAAGTGCCATCAAAATTACAGTAAAACTTTGGCCGAGTAAAATTATAATTGTATGAAATCTTCTTCAGTTTGGGTCCTAAAAATTACCGTAATTTTTATGAAAAGTAAAAATGTCTACAAAACAAAATCATATTTGCGAAAGAAACTGCATTAAATCCTGAAATTAGCGTAATAAAGCCCAACAAAGAAAGTTCTTGGGCTGCATAGCATTCCTTTGAAGGTTGTATTTATACTGTTCTCGCCCTGATTTACATTTTATACTTTGTGAATTCATTTCTCGTTAACACCTTCCCAACCAGAGTTTACTCTGTTCTTCACCTCTCGACAAGGTTTTAAGTTTTAATGCATTTCTTTTCTTAAATAAAATGCACCCACCCCACGAATGCAGAAAAAGTGTAAAAAAATTTGTTCCTAAGCAAAGTAATGCATTTTTCTCAGCGGAACAATAACTTCCTAAAATGAGGGCATGATTACTTTTCCACCTTTTGTAAAAGGATGGATAGAATGGGAGCTAAATTTTAGTTACAGGGTTGGGATGGGATGCTGCGGCTGATTAGAGTCGACATCGACATCGACGGCATAGGGAAATTAAGGCTGGGCTTTGTTATGATTTGGTATTTGGAGCATAATAAGAAAGAATTAAAGATGAAAATGAAAATGAAGAGGAGAAGGCAGGAGATGAAGAAGAAATCAAATGTCTGTAGGCGTCACAACACTAATTATTGGTCACGTTTTCGTTTTCATTTGGCATTTATCCTAGTCTTCATCTCGCACTGACAAATAACCAAACCGCACCTTGCACATGCATCAACATGGCTGAGGATGAAAAATAAGGTTGGATTTACAAATGCAAAAAATAGTAGGAAAGTGGGAGTGCAATGCAATTATGCACCGGAATGAGTGTGCTTCAAAAGTTTAAGCTTTATGGGTTTTGGCGTCTGTGGGATTTTATGTCCAGGATTGAAATTACTCAGAATTTATGTCATTCTTTTAAATGACACAATTGCAAAGTTACCGACAAACTGGGCAAGTGACAAAACTTTATCTTCGAAGTTTCCCATTTTTGCCACTGGTTAGTATGTCATGTAAAAATCCGCACTAATAGGAAATCATCCAGTAACATATAAGTCGATAAGTAGATGTGATTTGGACACTTAATATAAGTACTTTCCCTTCTTACATTTTTCATCCTTTACTAAAGAGTAGCCTCTAACTCTGTCTAATTCCCAATTCCAATCGGCAAATCCTTAGCCGACGGTGTTTAATTAGTAATGGTTCGCATTGTAGTGCCATTCACGAAATGGAATGGAGACGGATGACTTCACTTTTATTGCTTTTTACTCACCAACATAACATTCTTTGTGGCGGATTCAAATTCCAATGTGCAATAAAATAGCTAGTGTACAGATGCAATTAACATGACGCAGATTTCCTATAGGCATCCCATTATAATGGATGCGAAAGCAATTCATAATCCAATATGCGGGGTTTGATTGATTAATGAGATATATTCCGGTCAGATAAGGTGAGAACTTGATGGGATGAGGGTTTAATTGCTTTAAATCCTAATCCTCCCTCGCTCGATAACTCGTCGGAGAAATAATGTTATTTGTTAATTGACCACGGCAAGTATTTCAAAAAAATATCTAGGAATTGAAAGGTTTTTTAACGCATATTTAAAAAAAAGAATCTTTTCAAAAGATGGTATCCTTTATTTTTATTTTTAATAAGATAAGGAGATGGAGCCCATAAATTTTTAGAAAAGAAATAAAAATACGGAATTGCAATTACAGAATTGTATTTTTCTTCCGACTTGCCCAAATCAAATAAAGGACTTTTATCAGACACATATTTATTTACATATGACGTGCACTGGGTGGCTTGAGTGTTCTTTGGACACTATTATTTATTATGTCATGTCTGACATGAAATGAAGGGTTCTTGGTTACAGGTTGACTTGACTGTGCTTACAAGCATAAAGGTTGATAAATTGGATTAGATAGACTAGGAAGGAAGGAAAGATGGTAAAAACAAGGAAACAGGTTTTCTATGTTGCATAACAATAACATAAACTGCATTACGTGGTGATTGTATAATTGCATTATTCAATCCAATCCTACTCAAAATGGAATCTTGTCAAATGTGCAGGATTTGTTTAACAAAAATTATTTTAAGCTTGTGCAAACAATTGGAAGTCAATTTTGTTTAAAACTGTGCAGATTTCTGTTCCAGTTGGAAATGAGCAAAACGGAATCGTTTTCAAATTTGGTAAAAAGTGAAATTTGTGCATTTGGGAAGGGCGGAAGGAAGTTTTCTGAAAATGAATGAAGAATTCACGACACGATTAACTTCCAACCAACCGCACACCATCTTCACATTGGTTTCCTTGCACCTCTGGTCGATTTGGTGTGGTCGTGGTCATGTCAAATATAAGCACATTTAACAGAACGACTTGATCATGCCATATTTTATGTAATGCAATTTGGTCTGGGTTTGTTATGTTTTACATGGATGCAGTAAAGAGCATGGCAATCAAGGAGTAGACAATGGGACGAGTACCAATATCTGGGCAATGTTATTTACTTTTGTGCGTTGATGAAGACTTCGTTGTGAACCTTTGCTGTTTACAAAGCGGTCAATATCTTAATTTGTGAATGCTTTGTAAACCATTTTCTTTTTGATGCATTGTCTGTCAGTGCAGTTGCAGAACTACTTATTTGTTGACTTTGCAGATGTAAAATGAAAATGACGCAAAAGATTGATTGGTTATTTTATTGGCGATTTTATTGATTTTTAAAATTTCACTATTTAAGGCTTACATTAAGTTGTCTGTGTTCCCTGTCACCCAATTGGCAATATCTTATGTACTGCACTCATTACAATGCATGCCTTAAATCTGCATAAATCTCAACATGAACAGCTTGAATTGGACCGAGTGGAGTGGACAAATTAAACTCTCTCCGTGATTGAGACCATTGTGTGGCATGAAGGTGTTAAATTAAACTAAATCACAAGTGGCAATGAAGCCGAAGCGAGCATGCAAAATCCCAGCCATAACTAGTGCATATGTACATATATGCCAATCACGAAAATGAAAATTATCGCAAGTGTTCAAATGTCAGGTGGATCAACGCCTGGCATCCTCATGCATGAAATGAAAATGAATTCATTCTCCTTCCGACATGACTTCCAATTGAACATTGAACTTGATCAAAGTTTCCAATTTATTTTATAATTTCTCAAAAACTATGAAGGATGCTAAAACACTAATCTGAGCCAAGGTGGCATCATTATTTCTTAATCTGGCCTTATCAGTTGAGTAATTTCTAAAAATATTGCTGGTTATTTATCTGTATTTGGTTATTTAATCAATTTATTAAATCCCACTAAGTTGGCAGCTTACTGGGCTGCCTAACTTCAAACTGTTTTATGACTGGTAGGATATTTGAGTGAGGATTTTTGCTTATCTTACTAAACCTAATAACATATTCGTATAATAAGTGGTCAGTGCATGGGATATTACAACTTTTTGATTTTAAGTGAAATGAAATGAATGTGAAGAACTCACTTCACCGGCCAATAATGAAATCGTCCATCCGGTCACGTCCATTGTTTCTTGTTTAAAATTCTCTTCTCTTATTCAAGATTTACATTACATGCAAAAATTTCAATTTCTAAATAAATAATGCTCCAAGTAATAAAGTTGAGTGAGTGCGAAAAGTTCCCAAAATTATAATGATTTTGAAAGTAGGATTTCTTTTCGTGTATAAAATATAACAAAATTTTACGTGTGGTCGTATCAGACACGTAATCGTATGCAGAGAACAATGGAAATGTCCGCAATTGTGCTGTACTACTCTTATGCCTTCCTAATTCCGATCTGAGTAAAAGTAAAATTGTTTACCGTCTTATTTGCTTTGTCCTCAAATTGAAGTTATTCGGAAAGAAACTCGAACCTTTTGGCTCTTAAGTGGAGTTCATGCAAAAATTAATGGCGACACTTTTGCAGTAAATCTAGTTTATTGTTGGAGACAACAATGAGACTGGTTGACAGGGACTTTAATCCACTGATGTCTTAATCTATGTTTAATTCCAAGTCCAGATTTAGCAACACAACAATAATTAATTACTCAATAGTCTCACAACACAGACTCAATTTCAATGTGATGTCGCAGTTTTTACAGAAAA